>JAULCA010172942.1:0-14661 GCA_032360845.1 Crassadoma gigantea | reverse complement strand
CTACCCTGTAATCACTCGCCTACACCGCACCCTGTACTCCCACTCCGACACCCGACCATGTAATCCCCCCCCCCCCCCAGGAATATATTCACACACACTTAATTTACAATATCTCATTATTTAAGATCGAGTTTATCAAATTATTCAACTTACAGGAATACATATGTGCAAATTATGACATCCTTCTATGAATGAAATACCAACAAAGCGATTATTTCATTATTTAAATGATATTCAAAACAAAATATTTGGGAAAGACATGACCAAAACATAAAACACCTCTAATCTTCTATCAACGATAATATTACATGTTTTTATGATACATCATTAAAGAAATAACACATGAAAAGTGCATAACCTGAATTAAGTAAAACAGTTATGTATGCTTCATTTTAAAGCTGCTAAGTATCACTCAATGTTATTTTGTTGTGAATGCATTTCGAGATTTCAGCATGGCTTTCTATTGGTTTATAGTAAATAGCGTATTTGCTTACTACAAGGAAACTAAAGAATTGGAAAGGCGTTATTGAAGATGAGAAAATAATAAATGTATTGACAGGATGTTTATCTGGAACTATTTGGCACTTGAGTGTCAGGGTGGTTTATCGCCGTCCCAAAGTCACTCACTTTTCACTTATGCAAACTGAAATAATATATTTTAAGAAACATTTTCTGATAAAATTGAAAACTTGTCGTGTTGTGAGAGGCAGTCTGGGATTATAGGGTACATAATGTATCAGAAAACGTAGCAGTGTTTGAGAATACAATACAGACCAACTTCTGAATGCAATTAAGCTCTAGCCGCTAAACTTTTAACAGGACGGCAGTCATACACAGAGCAGGAAAAGTCAAACCTTTCAGATCAAATGGTTTCAAGCAATTTAACTGTGTGTTTTACGACTGTTTCTTACGTTTTTATGTGTGTTTTGTTTGTTTGTTGTTTTCCGTATCGACTAAATTTTCTGATTTTCTGTGTTAACGGTCTGGTAGACTTATTTCTGTTTGACATTTTACGTTTTGCAGTTTTCCTTAAATCAGAAATTGACCATGCAGTACCAGAAGCATCCACTTAAATGTCGCCGCTCATAATGACACACATTAGCTGAACACCAATGGTATGCTGTCTGAGAGCGCGTGATGTTGTATCCTAACACTTGCACGTATACATCAGTGCCGTAGTGATATTGATCATAAGCAATCCCTCGTTAACGTCGAGTCGCTGGATAAAATAGCGCTAAAACACATTTTCTGGTATATCTTGAAACGAAATTTCACAAAAAAGCATTAAACATGAGTGGGTTTGGTGTAGTTTCGACATTATTTATAAAACCGCGTGTAACTTTTATAACCTAGTCACTTCAAAAAAGCTAGACAATCTACATTACAATCAATTCAACGCTGCTCGTTAGTCAGTTTTGTTCAACAATAAACACAAACAGTAAAGTCTAAACAAAGGTTTCGTGTCAACAATATTCAATATTCTCTTTTTACTGCTTTGTATGGTTATGAAATTACAATTCATCTTGAAAATGGCTTCTTTCGAAAATATTTACAAATGATCTTGGCAATATCTGCATATACAAACGTTTTATGTAATCTTTAAGATTCTTCTTTATTGAGAGTTTTAATATTAAGGTCCTCCAGACACTTAGTCTGTTTTGAATTTAACAGTTACTGATGAAAACCGGACAATTTAAGCTGTTTTTTAATCGTATGTTACCAGATATCGTTTGGCACGAACTTCATTGGTATGTGTCATAACCCGTATAGAGTTTGATAACTATGATTTTTGGGGATCCTTTAAAAAGTAGAATACACGTATGTTTTTTTGGCAATAATTACAAATTTCCATTACATGGCATCACCATGAACGAACACTTGGTGCTGCCTTTAAGCCTGTAAGCCAAGCACGGTTGAGCAACGTCTTGTTGGTAACATCTGTACTTGTAGATGGTATAAATCAGGCATGGAACATATTGGTTCATAGTTCATCACTGCCATGTGATAATTTTAAGGCACGCATATTTGCTGACGTCATGTCTGCAATCTTAAGGACACCATGACGTCACAATCCTGAGGTGTAACATTGATATTAATGTCGGTCACATTCTTGGCTTCGCTGTTCATAGTCTTTTCGAAAACTATCGAACTGATTTTTCCAGTCCACAATATATTTGTTGCTCCATTCAGCAAATTGGACCTTCCATTGTTTTTCCAACTCTGACATGTCAGCTGAAAAGTAAAAACAAATAAGTACATATGTGCAAAAATAATTTTGTTTTATCTTGTTGTCTCGTTATAATGAAGACATAAACACCCGTAAGTGGTATACCTGTTTATTGAAGTTAAGAGTTTGAGTTAAGGGCCCGTATTTGTGAAACCCGTCTCTTGCTCAAGCATGGATTCTGTACTCACAACAGTTTTCTTATAATTCACTAAAATCATGTCAAACTGTCAAAAAGTCATATGTTCCCTCTTCATTGTTCCAAACACTCGACAAAATAAGATTTGTTTATGAATTTATGAACTAAATAAGAACTTATGCTGGAGTACAAAAACATTCTCGATCACGAGACCTGTTTCATGAATGCTTGCCCTGGTCTAGCCTCGCTAATTCGCTTTTACACCCAGAACACTGTTACCGAATGTTTTGCTTTTATTTCATTTTTATTTTTTTCATAAAAGGACCGAAAGGTTAAGTCTTCTTTGCCGGAATCATTTATGAATTCTGCTGGTCATGCTGGAAATGAGCAGTTTCCAGAGCAATTTTACAGTTCTGGACAGTGGTTGTGAGCTGGCATGTTGGTCGAACGAGCGGTAGCTCTAAATCACTGGTACAGTTCCAACTTATATTATTGACGAAGTAATATGCATCAAGGCAGTATTTTTTTACTGAAAATCTTGCTTTAAATTCGTAATTATCTTAAAAGAAAGAAAATAAAAGAATAAGATAAGAATTTAAAAGAGATCATTTATCTTATTACTCTACTTTAAAAAAAAATCGGAACAAGGTCACAGAATACATTGCGTACTTCCAAATGTGATACATTTACAACATTCTAGGTTTCGTTTTGTTTCGTTTCTGTCTGAATGTTTAAATTGGTTGGAATTATATATATCTTGGTGTATTTCATTGTTATTGTTCTTAAGTGAACTTATTTTTCTAAATACAATTAACTGATATTTTAAGATTTCACAAATTTTTACGACGTTTTTCAAACATTTTTAATTTAGTAGTCTGAAGACTTGGTTTTTGTTGGATTTGTGTAATATATCTAAATATAACCATCCAGCTCTCAGATGACGTCATTAGCACGTTGCTTTTCAATCCTGATGTCAGGACGTAGGTTTAGATATGCATCCTTTGGAGTGACAAAGCACGAAAAGTATCTTAAGTATAGCGTAGTACATAGCTGGGGGTAAAGGGTTAACAACGACAAATATACAAGAAAGGTTATACTGAACGTATTAATTGTGTTAGTAATTAGCTGGTCAATACTTAGCTGCTCACATCACCTGACAACATTGGACATGCTTTAGTAGAGGTTATTCACAAGTTATATCAAGAATGGAAAAATATAACTTTGGTATGCGTTATTTCTTATTAACTAACGTAAACATATGGTAACTATATTATATTTCGTATAGAGTTTCAACTGGCATCAACATCCCATTTCTATTTATACTTAAGTATAAACTGTATAACTGACAGCGTATCAAAAGTCTGTGTATACTGTTTAATGATTATATGTATCAACATTGAAACAAAAAAAGAAAAGGAACAATATATTAATTTTTAGTAACTTAAGTACATCGAAAAGGAAAAGATAATACTGAAATTCCCTTTTGTAATCAAATTGATCATTAAAACCGTAACTCTTTTTCAATGTGAATAGCAACGTTACAAATACGACACACATACAAATTAAATCGATAAACTATTCATTGGACAAATAGCGTTCAATGTTCAAGCGGAAGAATGCTACGTCATTGAGAAACTGAACCAATACTTCATTATCGAGGAAATGAGCCCATACTTCGCCATTGAAGAACTGAACCCATACTTCTTTATTTAGAAACTGAACCAATAAGGAACTGAACCAGTGCTAGGTTAAAAAGAAATTTAATTATCAGTTCTTGTCTAAAGAGCTTAACTAACATAAGCTTTCTTTGAAACAAGGTGAGTGCTTCCTCGACCGTTAGCCCAATATACTGGTGTGTAATTATTTTATTTTGTTTTAAAATGGAGTAACGAATAAACAAACAAAATAAGAATAACATATTTAGTAAAACTGTTACCTGAAATCCTTTCCTGGTTGTCTATTAGTCAACTTTCAGCAAACAGCAAACATCGCGCGAAGTAAACAAAACAAATCGCAAAACATAACGACTTGGAGCAGCAACAAACAACTGGTTTAGTAACAACACGTATTAATGCTTTATATAGGTAAACTGAAACCATCCCGAATCTACCGTAAGCTGTAACTCTGCTACGCCAAAATGTACGTGTATCCATTGAAACAGAACATTTTCCCTGATCATATGATTTGTCAGTATAATCCTGTTAAGGAAATAATTATAAAAGATGACAACGTTGATTAACGAGTGGAGCACAGCATGTATTAGATCCGAGAGAGTCGCGTTACCTCATACATGCCATTAATGTTCTGCAGATCTGTTCGCTCCTGGTCTGTTTGCCTTGTTTCTCAGTTAACACGTTTGTACACTTACTTTAAGCATTGCAATACTATATCATTTTCACACATTTCTTATGTCTTGAAATGAAACGAACTGATATCTGGAAAAGAATAGCGAACAAGTGCAGCGAACAGATTCGTGATGCCATTGAAGTTTGGAGTGAAGACGAAGATTTCCATTATTTATCTAATTTGTATTTCATCCAAACAAACGAAAACAAATCAGGTTAGTAACGTAATGCATTATGCACACACATATATGTATACAATTGTACCTATATATTATCACAGGTATCAACTTAGCATTTCTTTTAAAATCTATATGACTATGAACGGTGAACCAAAACATAGGACTTCACCTTTGGAACATGAAAAAACAGCATGCCGTAGATATATAATAACTGCATCATACAGCTGTTTCTGTCTTCTATGACTCACCTGTCATACTTGGGGCCGAAAAGTTGGAAATTAATATTGGTTTATATTATTGTCGAAATAGAAGGAGAGCTGCGTAAAACTGCGCTATTGTATGAATTAAACAATCAGAGACGTACTGATTTATTTCAAACTTACACTTTATAAAAAGTCTATATATATATTTCTACAAGAAGTAAGACATACGAAGAACCAAGATTTGCGTACGGATGTGACAGGTTTTCAGATTTCACAGAGGTTCAACATTACAAGACAAGATATCTAGATATGGTAGACAGACATTTTAGAATATGAAGAAGGTTCAAAATTCACAAGATGCTTTGTCAAAGGTAAGGTTGATTAATGTTTTTGAAATTTGAAGGTTCAATATTTACATGACGCCTAGTTGGATATGGTTTATAATAATACACACTTTACTGGTATGAAATTTGAAAATAACAAGTGCTTGTCGAAGTTTTGTAATCCGTACATGTTAGGGTTTTAATGCAGCTCCCGTTCTGTTTCAGCAGTAGTTAAGCCCAATTTGGATTTCTTACCATTTTTGCACTTAGAAAGACCGATTAATCGATAACGGACAAAATTGCTGGATGATGCAATGCAATGAAGTTTTTGGCAATCCGGTTTCCTCCAACACTAAGACCCCCACCCCACGCTTACATCCGGGCAAACAAGAGTGATTAATATAAATTGATATCACTTATTTTATAATTGTTGTAAAATAAATAATCTGTTACCAAATTCTTAAATTTTCAGTCATCTATGTGTGTGTTACGTTAACATTTCATACATCAGGTTTTTGACTTTTCAGATGGTTCAACGCTTACAGGATAATGTTAATAGGATGAAGAGGTAAAGATATAGTTTCTACAGAAAATTTGACTGTTCAGATGGTTCAACACATGCAGGAGGCCTAGTTGTGAGTGGTTCATAAGTGTCTTGATAGGACGAGGAGGTATATATATAGTTGCTATAGTTCAATGTGTCTAGGACGCGAGCGGAATGTCTGGTTTATATAGTATAGACAACATGGTTTGGTTTCGAAATGTTACAAAGCCATGGTAGCTTGTACACTTTCATTTTAAAGAGACATATTCTTATAACAAGTAAGATGGTGTTCTCTCTTTTATCTTGATAATGGAACTAGTCAATTATTTAAAAATAGTACTTTTTTGGATAAATAATGTCGTACTTACATTATACAGAAACATTTTTAAACATTAAAATGAATGAGTGTTGATGCAAACGATTTGCATTCTTTGTTTTTGTTCCCAGAACATTGTTTTTTCTTCTTAATAGATATAAAACGTTTTCTGACGAGCCTGCTGCATCGATTCCAAAGCATAAAGACGCATGCTGACTTTGAAAATGAAAAATTATCTTGAGTCTAGATGTACATAATTACGATGTCAGTGTACCTGGTTCTCCTGAAGATATTACATGTACAGTAACGAAAGATATAAACAACAGGAAACTTCAGAAGAAAACAATATGTATGACAAATATAAATTTATATAAGGGAATATCAATGGCTTTTTAGTACCATTTTATAACCCTAGCACATATTTCAAACCTGCGTAAGATATGGTTACGGTTGCCTTTTATTCAAAGGTAACATCCTGCACTCTTAGATAAAGTAATCTGTCATTCTGGCAATGTAGGTGTCCGTGTCAAAAACAGTGTGGTACTCTATCGGGTCAGTATTTACGCAGGGGTCGCCCGAGTTCAGTCTGAGATCTATGTATAGACATTGTCTTTTTTGTATATATGTCAGTGTTTGCAATCTTCAAAAATTGTAAAAAAATTCTTTTCATCAAAAATGACATATTTCCAGCTGTGTAACTAGTCCAATACTGTCTGACCTGTAACAGAACAACTGATCTATCATGATCATTAAACAACACGGTGCTTAAATTGCATACACCTACAAAGGCACCCAAAGTTGGTTAGTTGGTCGTATAGGGTTTAACGTCCTATTGACAGCTAAGATCATTTAAGGACGTGCTGCATGTGTATAAAGTAGTTTCAGGGAAGTACAAGTTTGTTCGTGTATTTGCCTCCTCGTGATAGCGCGGATCTCACGGATCTGACGACGATTTTATAAGGTTATCTTTAAAAGACCATGCCGAAAGTACACAGGACAGCACTCCGCCCGGTCACATTATACTGACGACCGACGAACTGCTGACAGTTTAATAATGCTAAACGCTAAGCAGAGAATAACAGCTACCATTTTAAGGAAGTTAGTGTGTTTCGGCCTTGGGAGGACAGAACCCATGCGTTATAATCAACAAATATGTTGGGATGGTGTAATTTAGTCTTCATCACATATTCATCGCGGGATGGCTACATGGACAATGGAAATATGTCCTACATCGGCAGTTTCAATTTGTCCTATTTATAGAGTGATTTTAAAGTGGCTAGATAAATATAAACCAAAGATCGATTTTATGTAGGTTTTAATGACGTGTATGAGAGGTCGATGTTCGATCGTCCTGGAAGAAAAAACGGTCTAAAGCTCAGGTAAAAATAAGAAAAACACAAATTTTATGCTGTATTTTCAGTAATTTGCTTTGATGATTTAACAGCATACGGAGAGAATATGAGAAAAATGATACAGTACCCTTCAAATTATCACATCAGTCACCTGAAAGCGTTCTTCATGGACATATATTTATTACTAAGGCAATGTAACTGAATAACTTCAATCAATGAATGACAAATAAGCTATTTATGTCACAGTCCGATTGTTAACGTCATCATTCTAAAATGATTTCCTCTATAAAAGATGGTTGTTTATTCCGTAAACAATCTCACATGAATTTTTCTTTGAGATTAAAACATTCCAAAAATGGCAAAGTATGGATTCAGAGGCAATTTGAATGCAAAAAAGACTAGATCAAAGCTTTAAAAATTGTGACAAAAAAATACATGTAAATTTCATAGTTTGGTTTTAATTCACTGCTTCAAAGCGTGACAGGTGAAAGTTTTCTTTATTTTTTATTCAAATTTGGGTTCAAGTGCATTGCTACTTCTTTTTATATAATCGTTGAAAATTTTAATTGAAACTCAATATTGTTACTTATGCAGAATTAAATAAAGAATATAGTCACTGTCGGAAAAAGAAACTATTCCCAAACCGAGAGAAACCAAAGACAAGTTATTCCGTATATATTCTACTTTTACAATTTTATTTAAGTGACTTTAACAGCAATAATTGCAAAATACTAAACTTAATATACCTGAGCTCCGAATTACTTCGCTCAGAATGGGAGTTTGGCTTGAAAACAATGCCTACTGCATGCTGAGAACATTGTTACACAAGTTGCTATGTCTGTGTTTCGAGGTTGTGATTGCACGTGACATTCACGGTCAGGTCGGCTAGGGCATAGTCAACATAATGTAACGGTCACACAGTGTGAGGAGTTGTAACCAGTAAGAACCACAACTGGCGTATATATGTGTATCATTTAAATGTAATCAATCACATATCCCAGTCAACCACAGAATGGGGTGAAAGACTTATGACATTCGCATATGATTTCAATTAATAAATCTGCCTTAAATCCAGAAAGCTGTTGTCAAAGGTAACAATGAAATCATAGGCACTGGTATTCGTATTTTTCTTTTTGAAAAAAAAAAGTTAAAAATAAGAGATGGATTGAATCGACCAGCAGTGTAAGTAATTTTAGCTGGATTTTTTTCTGAAGAGAAATGAACGGAAGATGAAAAAAAAGGAAACATAAAATCAGTCGATAAAAATAGTTTTTGTAAGCTAAGTACAGAACTCTCTGAGTTCATGCTAGTGTATGCTAGGTATCAGTCTCTGTTTAGTAGTTTATCTGCACTTGTTGGTAAATGTGTACATGTAACTGAGCTAATCGGAGTCGATGCTTTCCATGTCGTTCTTTCTCTATGCGGTCTCTAGTCTAAGTGCATTTGACAATTGAGACCAAAAGTAAGAAGAAAACACTAACCCCGAGTGATAAGATGATGTCCCACAGTTGATGCACGTCCTTAGTACGTAAGTTATTTTATTTTTATTTATTTCATTACTAAACACTCTTCCATACAAAAGGTTACACTTTGGCAAATCCGTGCTTTGTGGCCGGACACCGTCTCCTGTCTGTCTGGCCTGACCGTGTGTGACTGTAAGGATTGGTATCTGTCACGGTCCCACCGCCGCCACCAACATATCTCCTTGATAGCTTATCGATAGCAGACGATCACACTCACCAAAATTTGTAAAGGAGTAGAGTAAGTGGGCCTCAATATCCCGACAAGGTGGCTCTCCATGGGTTTCATTAACACAACTCTCGTATTGAATTCAAAGAAACCTAATGTGGCTATTGATGGGCTGCATATGGATACCCAGGAATTCTTGGTCAGCTGAGAGCCCACAGTAATGAACTGACCAATAATTCTTGAATCAAGTATGCACAGTCTAATGAACAGCATTTTAAACAGAACAATGGTTACAAATGCCGATTTCTGCCAAAACCATACTTGTAGATGGTCTATTAGTCTATAGATATGGCTAAGTTGTTGACTTCCGTTAATTGTACAACTGACTGTAAATATTTGGCAGCAGGTGCCCGTTTCAAAATGTCTCACTTTGCTAAGTCGCCAGTCTCATGTGGGCAATTGTAGTCGGATGATTGTAGTCAAAAAGAACACTCATAGACTATACAATTAGTTACATAAGGGGACCTAGATAAATACAACTCCTCGAACAAAGATGTCTTCTCAGCAGGAGCCGCCAAAATTAATTTAGCCAAGTGTACTCAATGGAAAAGGGAAGACTTTTGTCATTCATATGATAAAACAATTACTTTGAAAGATCATGGGGACAGATTTGATCCAATCATTGCATCCCTCTTTATTCACACGCATTAAGGTATTAAAATCATTTATACCAGTGACATACGGAAAAGATCAATTTCATAAAGACTGTGTCTTCACTACAACAAAATAAATACGAAGGTTTTATTGTCACAAGAGACGATTTATTGAGATTTTCCTTTTTATTCGTGAAATATACACGCGTTTTATTATTACTCAATGTCGTTATTGTTACATTCTGTTCAATGATAAAATCAGCTTCGTGTAGGTATACTGTATTACAAACTGTTATTCTATACGTTAATTGCCACTTGGTTTCGTGATCATGAAAAAAAATCATCTCGGAAAAACAATGGATTATGAGAATAGAACAATAAAACAAGATTTAAGATCACGTTTTCACGCGATTGGCTGGGAATGAGTTTGACCGTAGAAACTTGAGCGCGAGGGGTTAAAAGTGACATTGTATTTCAAGGTTATCTGCTAAACATAATCCAAACAGATACGCTGTTCCATTAGGGAGGTATAAAGTAATATTTTTATTAATATAAAGCGAATCAGGCGGTCTGCTCCAGTTTCCAACTTGAACACTCTCATATCTATTTAATGTTTTCCCCGTGCATTGACAAAAATGTTGAACTTAAATGTGATACATTGTCGATATTTTTACGCGTACTTCCCACTCGTGCAAAATGTTTAATTGTATTTTATATTTCAAAGACTTTCATTGAATGTCATACCCTAAATATTTACACAGGAAAGTACACGTACCGTGCATGGGTCACCATTGAGTCTGAAATGTTAGGTAATACGGTAGCATTGAAGTGATAGCGAAGGACATGTCGCTCTGGGTGCGCATGAACTAATGTTATTAAAGTCGTCATACTCGATCAGTGACTGCTATTTAATCAACACAAAATGGACAAAACGGATAATCCATCTGAGGTCGATGATAAGATATTTATAAATTGAGGAGTTTTATGCATATCTCCTAATGTTTAAACTTTAGTTTCGACCTATTTGCCTTATATCCAAATTTTGGCCCCAAGCATCACCAATGGGTCCTAGAAGGACAATCGTGTGTGTTACGATCATCTTTTCTCTATCAGTTTCTGGACGTTTCATATGGTTCATCGCTTACAGGAGACCTAGTGGAGAGTTGATATGAGTGTTTTTGACTGGACGAAAAGATGAAGGTATGGTTTTTAAAGTCATTTGGACTTTTCTGATAGTTCAATGTATCTAGGACGTTAGCTGAACATTGAGTTGACATACATGTAGTTAAGAAATTTCAAGACGAAAAATATGAACTGCCTAGTATAAATCAGTAAAAATCTGTTATGATGACCAGATTAATGCCTAGTCGCGGAGTGAAATGGAACGGATATGAAACGGCCAAAGGATCGTCGGGCTTTTCCCCCTAAGCGCCACTTATTAGATTCAATGAAAGACAATGGACTGCATGTCCGTCTAGCAATCAGCATATAAATGTCTCTTTAATATATGGTAGTGATAATGTGATACCGTCCAATAAATAAACCATTATCATTCCTAGTAAGTATATGACCATCATACAGGAAGGGTTGATTGAAAGTATTCCTTGAAATCTAGGCCAATTAAATCAGCAGTTTCATAAGATGCACGTGCAATATCCTACACGTATAATACCCTGGACGTGTAGTGACTGTTACAGTTTATGGTGAAATCACGTCCTTTGACTACACAGACACAAATCACTGTACAATCCTGATTATCAGAGTCAAGGACGGGCTAGATCGATGTGTCAGATTAATCCATTTATATCCCGCTTGATATATATCCAAGAGAGAACTTGACCCTCCTTAAGTCAAAAACGCCCGGTAGCTATATGTTCGAATCTTATGACAATGTCAAAGTGACAAAATTCCGAAGTATCACGAAAATGATTTGTTAAATAACGTGTCAATGTACGGTTTTTTATTGTAGAGACATATATTTTATTAATGGCTGAGTGAATAAGAACTCTGTCAGGAATTGTAAAAGGCGGGAAATGTAAAATGTAGGAACTCCAAATACGTACCTGTCGCCGTTACCAGTTTTGGTAGATATTCCCGCCAAAAAGCGCACTGCTTTATCCTAGGCCCAGATCGGACGGATTGGGACTTGTCCAGATTATTCACAAGGTGAGTATCCAGGCGGAGGTATTTCCGTTCTGTGTGTGTGTGAATCGGCCACTCATTTAATGGCGGATGATTTGGTTCTATATTGGGATCCCTGTAAACAAATTAAAGTAAATCATTCAAAGACAAACAATTTCCCGACCATCAGGAGGAAATCACCTTTATAAATATTTATCAATTCATATATTATTTTTTCGAGGGGGGGGGGGGGGTCACGTAATTTATATTGTCATCAATATGTAACATCAGCACAAAAGGTCAACACACAAGGTCAAAGAAGGTCAAAACAGAAGGTCATCAAGCAAACATGAGGTCGAACCTCAAAGTTGACCAAAACTGTGTGTCACCAAAACGAAAGGAAAGACAACATGATTCCTTGTTAGCGTTTCCTGCAGGCCTTAATACTGTGTCAGGTCAATTTCAGTTAATGGTATCGGCTACCAATGACTAACCACATAAAATGACAGTATTGTATCACACATGTATTCCAATAAAGGGATCTATTGATTGATATTGTTAACCCACACTATTAAGCCAAGCGGCAATATTACCGGACACGTTTAAATGGATCAATAATAATTGATAATCATGTGTGGTCAGTTTCACCTTCAGTCGAGTATACACATTTGTGATATTCTTACCTCAAATCAGTAAATTAACTTTGATTTTATTATAAAATTGCATACACCACAGAACATTTCACGGCGCACGTACACCATACATGTAATGCTATCGAATACCGCAATATATTTATGGAATATAAATTTTAACCGTTCTTACATAATAACTTACTGATGATACGATCGTAATTTCTTATGGAACGCGATATACTTGTTAGCATTTATTCTTGAGAACATTTGGTCGTGAATTAGAATATGGACCAAATATTATTCCGACAAATACAGGCAGAGGAAAAGTTATATTTAGTTGTTTATCTGACATATCATATCACTGGATACAGTCATAACAAATGTATGTATTTGTGACATATATAGGTTCTTAACGAATGATGATTGGTTATCATATTTGTCTTGTACGAGTTAGTTAATACAAATGGTTAACAGAGTGTCTTTTATAATTGAAAATCAACTTATGATACTAAGATTAACAAGATACTCGATCATTACGTGATTTGGGGCTTCGTTATATTCGATAACGTTCAGATATTACATTAGAAAACCATGTATGTTTCTTCTGGGGAACACATCATTTCTGTTTCCGATAGGGGAAACAATTATAATGAACTTTGAGGTCACAATGATTCACGACGCCTTCCTTTATTGTTACTTGAAGTCGTAATTTATAGATTGACCAACGAAATGACGTCCAAGGTGTTACCTACTAGTGGGTAACCAAAATTGTCTAACAACTCCTAGCAGGTCTATTTGATTTGTTTGGAGTGAGAAAAACAAGCATTGTCGTGCGAATTTAAGACTTACAAAAACAGACACACAAAATACATTAGGACAAGGACATTACAAGCTAATATGTGAAGAAGACGGAATCATTATAATTGTTAAAATGAGTCCATCACCAAAACTCGTTGCATCTTCGATAGACCAGAAAGACAACAGGTACAATGTGGGAAAAGCGTAAATGGTAGACGTAGAAAAACAGGAAGAAATGGTCAAAATGGCGACAGTAAAGTCGTTACTATAATGGAGGCAGTGAAAGTAATGGAGAAAGTTAGACAGCTATACCAACACTGGTAATAGAGGGTATACTGAGACCTCAGTGATATTATCCAAAACCTGTCAGAAAGCTAGCATGGTGTACTGTGGTAACGTGTCGGGTAGTGGTACCACCATGTAAAAGTGACATCTATCGTACACATCTGACTAGAAGCACCGCCATTGACTTCGTCTGCCTAACGCTAACAACAAGACAGGATGCATGGTTGTCTATCTCCCATAAAAACAGGGGTTAGGCAAGTCTTTGGTTCCGTTGGTATGTTTTTTTTACGGCGGAAACAGCTGTTTGCACATAGTGGTTTACAATTTTCATGTTTATTATCACCAATTGGCATTTTAAGCTTCCTGTCAAATATATTGGATCCAGGATTATATATGTATACAAGCGAACTTTAATATTTCTTTTATAGAATATGTTCGAGATATTATCACGATAGCCAACTGTTTCTCCATCATTTAAACGACGATGAATGATGAACTTCACGAAGATCTATGACTGTTATCGGCGTTACAGCACGCTCATATGTAATAAACATTTATTTTTATAAATATTAATCGATCTTTTATGAGTTATAGGGTATCGGTATATGTAGATAAGTATTTGATAGATAAGAAGATGTTCCCTTTATCCTCTCAAATCACATATAGTCAATCCAAAAAAGAAGAAAGGTCACTCTAGCTCGGGAGTCAAAATATAAGTGATAGCTGCCGACCGCATTACTTATAAGTTTACCGTTAATGAGAAGGCCATCATTATAGTAATTGTTTATTGTGCAACCTCAACGAAATATGTGGTTTGTGTTTTCGTCCTTTCAACAGCTATGGTCATTTAAGGTCGTG
>JAULCA010172831.1:0-13443 GCA_032360845.1 Crassadoma gigantea | reverse complement strand
ACACAAGTTAAGGCAACGCCCAAGGTTACACAAGTTAAGGCAACGCCCAAGGTTACACAAGTTAAGGCAACGCCCAAGGTTACACAAGTTAAGGCAACGCCCAATATAACATCAGTTAAGGCAACGCCCAATATAACACCAGTCAAGGCGACATTGAGAGTTACATCAGCTAAGGAAACGTAAAAGACTACACCTGATAAGGCAATGCTTAAAACTTGTTATGTTAAGTAGAAGGAATTTTAAGACTCTCGAGTCCATTAAGAAATATCCAGCTACAAAGAACATGTCATTACCCAAAAAGGGGAAGATGAAAAGACCAGCGACATATGCTGATTGTTTCTTTAACTGTACACTGTGCAGAGCAAAGTTGTGAAAACCAATGAAGAACAGTGAAACGTTTGAAACAGTTGTTAAACTTAATAATTTATCTCACCTCATAAATAACGAGTTTTGTTATACATACGTGAAAAAAGTCTTCCTTTAAAATAACTTCGAAACGTTCTTGTCCAAACTGGATCGGCAAAGTGACGGCATACAGAACGTTTGTAGGCTTTGTTGGTCTTGGCAATGTCTGCAGAAACCATCAAGCACTGACTTGGGGAGTTCCTCCATGTACCTTTATTTCCTATACATTAAAGGAAAGAGAAGATAACACAATGTATCTCTGGTATACACTTGTGCTATTGCACGGGCAAAGAAATCTAATTTACGGCTAAATAGCTTCCTTGGCTTTTTATGTAAAAGGGACACGATAATGTTACTTAAAAATAATTAAACTGTATACATACCATGATGAGAGTTTGAATCTTTACCTGGAAATGAGAAAACGTTAGCAGTGACTTTATTGACATGAAATCAAATATGTTCATTTTAGCATGTTTACTAGATTTACATAACATGATAATGTTCTAATTTTAGAAATTCTTTGTACATTGTAAATTGAGATGAAAGAATCCTGCACACTTTCGTTTAATATTTTGTTCATATCTAAAAACATATTTTTGCTACCATGTACATTATGCATCTAAATTGTATTTGAATAATATCATCTTTCCAAATACTTAATTAACTAATAATTTCTGTAATACTCAGCAGGTAAAATTTTTGGTATGTTTATCAGTGTTAATATCTTTTAGGAAACAGGTAAGTGACCTAGGGCATAGGAAGGCATCATATATCTTGAACAGCAGTGAATTTTTGTTTTGTATTTTCCTGTTATTTCATTCCCGTTATTATTACTCTTGATTGCTTTACACATGATGATGCAATACGTCCGTTAACAAAGTATATCAATGTACTCACATAAATATCGAAAGGATTTTTCACAGTGCTGTGGTTGAAATAATACGTCAGTTGTTCCAATTGCTCTGCACTTGGCACTCATACAGCGGGCCATAGAGGTTTTAAATTGATCATCAATTCTGGTTGTTCCTAAAAATATATGTGATTCAAATCAATGAAATGAGTATTTCCGATAGCGCCTCTGGATTTTGGCCATAAGTATACATAACTTGTATTCGTATTTCGCAATATTCAAAACACACCAATGCCCATCTGAACTGTCTATATGAATAGACAAATAAATGATTCTTAGATGATACATGTTCATCTATCAGTTATAGAAACTGAGACGATCACATATATTATTGCATTGAGTTATTGGTGATGTACCAAGAATGTATTGTCTTCTTAGTTTGGAAATTAAGGGTTGGAAGAACTCAGCAAAACCTTTTTATTCAAAATGCATTCCAACGTTGGTATTTCAACAGATTGATAAAACAATTAAAACAGTATCAAATACAATATATATTGTGAATATTGTGAAATTGTTTAAAAACTTAGTGTAAAACCATCTTTTCTTGCAAAATTTGCATATATGAAGAAAGGTAAAAGAGGTGTGTCATATCATATAATATCATAAAATATGAATGTATAAACTTATTTTTTAATAAAGATACACAAAATGATGAAACTATATCTTACTATCAATTTTGTAGACACTGGCTGTATTATGGCCCCCACAAGTTTCCCCGTTATCGCTGGCGGGACATTGCGTCATACAGGCTGAATCAGCTGTAGCGTCAACCGGCGATGTTTTCTCCATGCAGAAGCAGTTGTCACCCTGTGTAAGTTGTTAGCAGAGCTACTGCTTTATAATATTACTATAAATCAACTTTCATTTTCGGCTACTTAATTTTGCGATTTCCGTCTCACAACAAGTTTGCGGCGATTAACTTTCGCAGAAAAGACTATATTTTCACTTTCACTTTACACAACACTTTTGTAATCTTAATTCGCGGCGATTACCTTTCGCGAATTTACTTTGATCGCGAATTTCGCGAAAGTAAATCGCATGCGAAGAAAAGTTGGTTTACCGTACATGATTTTCTCGAAAACAAGCACATTTGTTTTGTCTGACATCTCACTGTTTTATGTACTTTTCTGCTGGTGTATCAAATTGACAAATATAAACAAATATCAATGTCCTCAGACATACTATTTGGGTGAAGAGCCTATATTGGACAATACTGTGGTTGTGACTTATCAAACTAATATTAACTACAAATATTTCTCGTTTTGTAGCCGTACTATTTCATAGAGAGCCGTCTTCAAGGTTTTAAGTGCAAATGCTCGATCACAAAATGTTCAATACTTAGTTTTCTTGTAACTAGTTGTTCGATACCATTCTATGGCGCAGAGTGAAAATACTTATCTGTATTACTTATTATTTGGTATATAATATACATGTTCGCCATTGTAGGAAACACGATTGTTTGTTTCATTCGGGCTCTCCCAGACGAAACATGAATAGCACAATACTAAAGATGATTGCAACTACTTAAGATACTTGGAACTCAGTTACAGTGACTCAAGCTTATTTTCCTGGAGAGATTCCGAGTATAAAAGGAGCATGAGGACGCCACGATATAATCTGATCTGGAAAACAGTTATATGGTTCTATATGATATTGGACAATGAATATATTGTTATCGAAAATTCCAATGTTCATGTACATACATGATTTGAATGATTGCAAAATAAGCGTGTTTTTATTATACATTAAACAGTCGACACCTTTACAAGATATTTCGGAACATTATTATGAACATGATGCTCTGTGAAATGTATTTCATGAAATCTGTACATACATACCTTTAATGCTATATAGTCGGACGTGTAACAGTAAATTTGACACAACGCCGGGTTATTGCTTCCTGTATTAAAACTAGCTACAGCATTCCTCACTGGAAAACATCCTGTGAAACGTAAAACCATATTTACCAGATCTTTATTTAAAATTATATCAATCACATACATTCACGTTGCTATAGCAATATTTTATGCCATGTTCTATGGACCAAATTACATTTTCGTTTGTAACAAAGTGGTTTGCATAATTCAGGTACGTATGTTCAAAAAGTAACTATAATAAATTGATATGCTTACAATATATCAAAGTTATGGTAATAGACATCAATATATGTCTATTTACACGATAAAGTATAATATATATGTAGATGTAGATGGAAAGGTATAATTGATATAGATATTCTTGATTTTGATTTTCATTATAACGTATACTATCATAAAATATCTCTGTAAATATCTATTTACATTGTAACATATATATCTATGGCAGATTTTAATTGTACATAAAATTATGGTCGTCTTCTAGCTTCGAGCTAGAGAGAATTTCCCTTTAGTTCAGTGATAGAGCGTCCGACTAGGAACCTGGAGATCGAGGGGTGGAAGCAAACTATTCTCTTTCCTGTTACATATCTCAAATGTTTCAATACATGCATGCCATTGTTTACTGTGACGCGTAATTTAATAAATTTATATTGATATAAATATTTATTTACATGGGCACGTTTAATATATAAAAAAACATTTTTGTAAATGTCGATAAACATGGTATATAAAAAGACCATGTATCGAGGTATTTACAGTAACATGGTTATGTACGTGAATTTGCATATATCAATTTATGTGGAGATGTTTATAATATATGTTGATTATAGATAATCTGGATAGTTACTACATACCTATATATGACATCCACTTCGAGAGCGCTTGAGACCAAAACACATTGTTTCTAGCAGATCGATAATTGTTATATAACGTTGACGTCACGTCTGGAGAGTATTGGAATAAGTCTCCGTACAGATTATTCACACAATATTGTTGGGCATTAGTCCATGATTTACTTATATTAATGAAGTAGTACTTGACGTCTGATATATTTTCATGCACATGAGTTATTCCTTCATGCACTGTTGTAGTGTTTGGTTGAGCTGTTCTTTCTGTTTTAGTTGTCAGTTCTATGGTTGTACTTTGTTGAGCCTGAGTTGTCGTCTGTGCTGTAGTTGTTACCGTAGTTGTATGTGGTATTATTTCAATCATGTATGCATTAGAAGTTTGTCGCCTAGCTGGAAAAAGAAATGAAATTCCATTATGCTAATACAGTATATTTGCACACATGTATTCGATAACAGATTTTCTATACTCAAATGCAAATTGTAACCATTTCTTTAGAAAAACAGTAAGTTTCTGTGTAGAGAAAAACAAGGACGATATTGAAATGCGAACACCGTAAATCTCCAATTCTAATAACATTACAAGATCTATCCATAAAAAGTGTTCTTCGTACCAAATGGTCATTTAAGATGTTTATTCAATATACTGCCATCTTAAACAAATCAATAGAGTATTACCTGTTTCACACACGAACGGATGATTAATAGAACATTCTCCTGGGTTATGAGAGGTAATGGAATTAAAATGCATTGACCGACAGTTCAACCTCCGCAGATAGTCTTTATGAAATAGAAACAAAGTTCAAATAAATACATTTTTCAGAACACCTGTTATTGTTTGAATTTTTTTTTCAAATGTATAATTTTAAAGAGCGTTACATTCAGTTGTATATCATCTGTTTATCTCGTCATCAATGTTTTATATTCCTTAATGTGAACAAAATTAACTAATATTTCAATGTTTTTTTTTGTTATGATGTATACATTAACAAGACAAAAACAGGTATTGATGTATTCATGATTATCCACTTGAATATGAAAAATATTTACTAGAACTTGTCGGGCCCGAAAAGTAATTCCGGAAAGTGTTTGTCCACGATCGCTGCATATTTTGGTTACATATGTATTGTTTAAAGTTTTGGTGTCTGTTGACAGCTTCTGACGATATCAGCACACAATGGAAAGATGCATTCTTCCAGCCGCCAGCGGTGTCTATATCTACAAAAAGTCTTAATATTAAATGGTTATATAAACTTTTATTAGTGGATAAGTTCCTTCCTCTATTGTGTTTTACAATCATTTACTGCATGCCAATTAAGAAACATTACAGTTTGTATTCTTAAGCTCAGATAACACTGGTATTACCCAATCGATTTCCTTCGTAGTAGTTTTAAGCAATACATGTTTAAAGTAATATAAAATCCTCCCCTTTTATGACTATGAATTCACTATACTGTGACAGGTCCAGGATAATACAGTTAATCAGTAAGCTTTGTTGGTATAATTATCGGGTATAATACTCTTTTCGGATATAATTATCAAAGATAAAGTATAAGTAATACAGGGAAAAGTGTAGTTACAGTCTATGGCTGTGGTGAGGGAAAGATGTTTCTTAAACATATGTGAAGATTTATTTTCATATTTCAAAGTGGAGATAATATATATAGTAAAGCTGATTTTTGTCTTATTTGTAAACAAATATATACTTACTGTCATGCGGCTTTTGGCTGTCGCCTGAAATTTACCGAACATAATATGTGTAATATATGATCAGGACATATATATGAATATGAAGGACATTTTTCTTAAATATATGGCATAAAGTATGGCTGTATTGATCTATACATTTAGCATCGTACTCAAGTATTTTGATTACATAAACAGTGATTATAAACACTGATTTATGTAGACAACGGTTAACTAAAAGGTATTCAGTTTGTAAATGATAATAAGTCAACGCTGACATATGATCCCCCCCCCCCTTAAAAAAATGATGTTGGATGGAGTGAGTGACAAAATCACAATGAGCGGAGTGAGAAAGCCTGCTTTTGTATTTCGGGTTTGAAGACGGCTATTATGGCTTCTGATTGGCTGTATCAATAACGGTTATAATTTAGTTGTTTTTCGACTGACTTTATTGTCATACTGTGGGGGGATACACAGGATTTCAATTTATATCAAAAGAATGAAATTTATTAAAGCGATAAAAAATGGCTCTATGGTATAGGAATAACTGAAATAAAAACAATGATAACTTAAGTTATATAGGGCTGACTTTGGTGATACTTTGTGGGAGTATTACAATATGACATAAGTTATATTCTTTAAAAAACATAAAAAGCTGTTATCTTTTACATTATAGCACGCTGCTTTGGCCTCTGATTTGCTGAGACTTCAATGTTCGAGCTGGGATATACAAATGCCGGGTGTGTATATTGTTACGTAAATAACACAATTATTTATATAAAAAATCGGTCGTTAAACTGAAATATATAAAATTCATTATTTTACAACACTTTTAGAACTTTTGACGGTGGATGTCGTACGTAATGTAATGTTGGAGAAACCTTGATTTCTTGGTGCGGTCGAGGAATCGAACCTCGAACAAAGACGAGCACGCTAAGAAATCGACCAGCTGGACACTGAAGTCACTGAAATAATAGTGGTTATCCTATCCTTCGAATATATTCTAACCAAGATAATAGTTTTATTCATAATAGAAACAATATCTGTTGACGAAACCAATGCCAATGAAATCATATTGAGGCTATAACACTGATATTTTTCAGTTAATCATGAACAGAGAACTTTGACGTATATCCATTCATTGTTGTGAAATCCCTTGATTATCGTTTGACACATACATAAATATTTGATTGTGCTTGAGCAGTCCGTGGCTTTGAAGACAACGCTTTCCTTTTCACCAGGTGCCTTACACTGTGTGCTCACACATAGACCGTTCGGTTCTGTAGTGCTGATGATATCTGTTGAATCTGAAAGGACATAGTAAAAGACTTTTATAGTTGTTGAGGTAGATGATTTGCTTCATGTATGTGAACCAATCCCTTTTACGATTTTTCTTTGACCACGCTGGTTCAAGTAGATATCATGGTCACCTAGGAACGCCAGAATTATATAAACTATAGTACATGGATAGTACTGTCAAAGTATGAAGACTCCGACAACCCAAAACATTAACATGTATTGTTACATTTTTATGGCTAAATATTGAGATCATTTATTCTATAAAAGTTATCAAAATAATATTTTTCACAAGTTTAAAATATCGCTTTTGCTGATTTGACCAATCAAAACACTGATTACAAATTGCCATAAAAATGACGACTGATTACAAATAACCATAAAAATGACGAGTCGTCGTCTCCACATCTCAAATTAAGACTATCTCTGACAATGAGTAAGTGTATTTTACATATGTGGTATTGATATTTCATCATTAATATAAATGGTGACAGAACGCCTCTACATATATGTACTTGGCGCTTGAAAGTATCTCAACAATACGTATTGAATTGAGTTGATTTGACAGAGTTTTTTTTATCAAATAATCACATTTTGATAGTGTTGTTTTTGCCAACTTTATATAGAATATGTACTTTAGTCCCAACTTTTTAAAAAATAGAAGTTAAAGGAGTTTAAAAATAGCATTTTAATAATTTATATATTTTTGCACAGGATTGGCTAGAAATATTGCCAGCGGTTTAAGGACCAAATCAGGAATCGTCGGGTTGATGTTTCATTTCGCATTCCGGGGTAGATTTTCATTGATAAATTTGCAAAATATCAGCCAAACGAGTGACATATACTGTGTATGGCATTATTGAAGACACTGTTTGGTATATCATCTACTTCCTTATAGCCATATACACAAGTGGCAATACACATTATCCGTTCTTTGACCAAAGTTAATTGCTCTTTCAAAAAGAACAATACAAAATCAATAATTACGTTGTTTATATTCTTGTTCCAGATAACGCATTCTAATTTAGAAAAAAGAAAATCCCAAAATATTCAATGGAGGAAATTTAATCCTTTGTATTTTGATATGTATTTTGTGTCAATTTTTCGATTGTTAGTTTGTTTTCGAGGTTAAATGCATATTCGTCAATCAGTATTTAATTAACGGGAACACAGCAACATATGTTTTATTAGCATATTTACTATTATAAACACTCACCATATGTTTTGTAAACACTGGCTACATTTAGACCTCCGCATGTTTCACCAAGGTCAGATCCTTTGCAATCTATTGTACACTTATTATCGTAATTTGTTCCAACCGGAGCGTCGTTCATACAAACACAATTTGTTCGCTGAATAGAAAGTAAAATAGGAACAATATAAATAGAAATAAGATTCACATATGACAAAAAGATCTCGTTTCTACTTGGTAAAGCATTGAAAAGATTTCATGGCGCTGTGACTCATATGAACAGAAGCTACTTAATCTTCCTAGATATAAGTGAAAAATGTTTAATTACCTGTACAGCAAAATATTGGTGTGATTTGCAGAACATTTGACAAAGGCCAGGACTGTTTTCTGGAAGCACCATGCCTCCCAGTTTTCCGGCATTAAAACAGCCTAATGGAAATTAAAATTAATTAGAAATGAAGGTGATTACTAGACAAAATAAAATAAAAGATCATCTTATTATGTCTCCCATTATCTCCAAATAAAGACAACTTATTGGTCATCTTACCTTCCTCTTTATTGTAATTTACGATGACGATCAAGTATAGATTATCATATTTTTTCAAGAGTTTGTTGTTGTAACAATTATTTCATCGTTAATACGAACGTGAAAAAAATTGTTAGAACGGCTAATCTTCAAATCCTTATATATTTGCGCAAATAAAATAGTCAACTCAATACCATATCTTCCAAATGACATCTAGGCCCAATGAACATCGAGCGTCCGGGTCTGTTAAAAATATAAACAGGTGGAAGACGACCATGAACCTCAAACTATGCAGAAAATATTTTCAAAACAAAATCGATATCGGCTTCTCCATATGAACAATTACGCTTGAAATAGTATAGTTATCGTCACTCACAATATGTTTTCCTAAGTTTATAATGATAGATTTAAGGAGGCCATATTTTCTTACGCGACTAACTTTTGTATAGATACTATTTCAGGTCAGGACGTCACCTGGCGCGAACAAATGTTCTACTTTCAACGTCGTGTGTCTGCCTGCATTAACTTCTGATTGTTTAAAGAAACAGGCAAAACAGCACGCTAGTATAATAGTTTAACGCAACTGTATCACAGGTCAATACCGTAATAAGTGACCAGGCCCCACTTACATCAAACATCTCAACTCTTGAGATTTCCTCAAGTCTATGATTTCCCATAGACATTACATTGCTTGAGATTTTCCTCAACTTTGAGATGTTTTATACACGTGGCCCCTGCTCAGGTAAGTCGAGGCGAGCTTTGATGTTTAAGTATATCGGTAACAAGGTTTGATTGAGACACTGAGGTGTAAATGGAAATAGTTTTGATAGCGATTTTGCATAAACGATGTCTCATTCCCGGCGGTAAGCACAAACCCAATAAACGGCAAAATGGAACACAGAAAACAACTAGTTTGTCCTTGGTTTGTTCTTTATCACTAGTGCATGTATGTTATCATACATAGACAATGGAAGACCTAGACAGCCTGTAACCATTTTGATCTTATTTAACTTTTTTATATTTAAGAAATTATTAATAATTTTTAAAGCAAATATGAATCTGATAAAATGTGTCAAAAAACCAGATGTCTTATGTTTGTAGAACTTTCTTACAAACATTTAAAAAAAATGACCAATTCGGCGGCCATTTTGAAAAGCCAAAACTTTACTTTTTTCGACTCTCGTTTGATAACTTAAATCATCCTTTTGTCAACGTTTTTTATTGGAGCAAGTTTTATTTTGCTGTACATCTTTAAAATGTTCCGTATGATGAATATGATATGCTAGAAAGTGTAAAATGAAACATTACTGGTATTTTCTTACATGTTACAAATGTTGTGTAACTGAAGCACTTTTTATTTTTGAAAAATAATACAAATGAAAATAGGACAACACCCACCCTTCATTTTTGTGTTTGTTTTTTTTAGGAAGAGAAATAAATTTTCTTTTGAACCATTATATGATAAAAGGACAGATATATGTTCTTTTCAGAAAAAATAAAGGAAAGGTGTAACTTAAATCGCTCTTTTCTAATTTAAAAAATAAGTTTAAGTAATGTTACTTTCATAGTTTAAAAAAATATACTATTTCAATGTATTCTGCAAACATTCATACTTATCTACGCTTGAATGAAGTTGTATGAATTTGTTCTGCAAATAGTTACAAAAAAACAAAATGACCTTAAAACAAATGTAATGTTTAATGTTTCATTGACCGATCATAGGATAAAAAGGATCTCACGGACTTTTTATTTGCATTTCTCTACCATGCTATTAACTTGTTTTTTCCGAAAATGCATATGAGATAACACTGTAAATACGGGATTTTATTCACTTTTCAGAGGAGTACAATCTAAATAGAATAGCTTTAATTGGTAATAATGATCAATATGAATTCCTTAGAAAATGACAAGTTCCATGAAGTGTCTGTATTTGTTCTTCACTATTTAATTGGAAAACCTTTATCTACTTTTTTCCGAATATATTTATCTTATAGAAAAATAAAACTAATTTATCTGAATTCTGCATTTATTTGAATCAAGTGTACATTAAATGAATGAAATGGTTGTTTTCCATGAGGGTTAGTGGTGTCAAACTACACAGTTACAATTATGACGTCATTTTAGTAATGATATTAGCACTCTGATCATGTCATTCATAATGGTATTTACGTCATTTGAGCTTGGTAGGGTTATTATGTTGCAATGAATACGGTGGTATGAATACAAATAACATAAGCATTATCCAATAATAAGTAATAAGGTATTAAAAACAGTTTAAAATGTTGTTTTTTTTTTAATCTGAATTACTTCCGTGCACATATTCTCTGCCAGAACTTTTTGTCTGTACCAAAAAAATGGTCAACGAACAAATATTTTCACGAGTCAGACATATGAAATGTAACTTAATTTCCAAGGTAACATGAATCGTTTATAGACTTTTTATACCAAATGCAATATCATTAAGGGGATATGGTTGCTGAAATGTTACCGACTTACCACTATATGAGATCCAGGCGGATAGGGTCTGCGTCCAAACTACTGTGTCCCTACTTAGATACTGACTGTAAAGTAATGACGTCACCTCCGTTGTGGGTCGAAACAATCCTCCTTTGAGATTGCTGAAACAGTAATTCTGGGCATCCTTCCATGACATGGGTGTTGAAATGTAATAATAATTCAGTTTGCCATGGTTTAGACTACCTGGATAATGATTGACAATAATGTTCAAATAAAATCGCAGTGCCGTTTCGTAAATAATAAATACCAAATATGTTTACTAGAGGATGCCACGAAAAAAACAATATCTATAAAATTATTTATATAAAAACATTATGGGATAAAACACAAACATGTTCTTGGGACCAACACGTTGGTTTTGAAAGTTAATCAAACACTGTAGACTTTAAAGCTGGCCGAAGTTCATGCAATACATGAAACATGTTCTTAATGCTCTAGCGTATTACTCATCAATGCTGAAAATACTTATAATTAATATTCACATCATACTTATATAAAGTTAGCACATTTTTGTATTATATGTTTTTGAAATATCCATTAGTTTCAGTTACATTACCTTTCGTTTTAGGAAGTCGAACGGAACAAATTAACAATATCGCGCACAACTTGTAATCCATATTGTTGACCTCTTAAATCGTGGTGAAACATTGAGACTTTATCCCTTCATTATCGCAGCACGGTTTCATGATTACAAATAACACATTTGTAAAAAGATTGGTGTAAAACTACGTGTGCAAGAACTGTCACTGATATATAGTACATTGTTTTGCATGTGTACGTTAACCATCACCTGCCTTCATCAGTAGTTATCAGTGGTAACCGATAACATACCATATCAGGAGGTCATAGAGCCGTACTATAGAAATATACACTTACTATTGTGGTGTATTTAAACGAATTTGTCAATATTTGCATTGAAGGTGTCAGCTCTATCGCCTCTGACTTAGTTAGCAATAGGGGCTAGACATTTCTATTGTTCTTGTTCATTTGACAATATTTACACCTATGAACAGGAATTCACTGATTTTATACAAAACCGCGTTTTCAGGATATTGTATTCAAGTACAGATATATGAACTTAAATCTGGTATACGTATTACCAATGTAAGTAAATCAAGATAAGTAGGTACACCACTGCATCTTTTTGCCTTCTTTTTGACAGTGGCTTACATGTTACATCATCGAAACCTGATTTCTTTATTTACCAGAGCAATGTATTACAAGCGTTACAGGGTTAGTTTGAGCATATCTATGCATTTTCACTGCAGTTTAACCGTCGTTTGTTTCACTCTTCGCAAACAGGTCGAATTCATCATTACAACGAAATCTGGTTATCAACACTCTATACATAGTAATCATATGTGAAAGGCACAATTTAAAAGGTAGGCTAAAACTGTTTTACCCAGCGAAGGGCATAAGTTTGATTGGGTGTATGTTTTCATACAGTGTTTACTTTTGCGGTTTTCGTGGTTGTAGGCACATTTGGGATGTGAGTCCAATGACAATGTAAACGATTCAAATTCCTCGCGGTCAAACGTACAAGAAGGAGTTGAAAGTTAGCTGAATGAAAGGTAAGCGTTAGACCACGAATTAAAGTGTCGACGAGTGTGTGTATGGTTTAGTAATGTTATATCACACTCATTAAAACTTTACAAAAGGAGTATTATCACTGTTGAGAGCACTTTTTTTTCTACCACATAACCTAAGTTTTATGAGGAGATTATACCACTGCGAAACAGACTTTGAATATAACGCCGTGATCTTGATGGCAACAAGTATCTCTTTTGAGCAGTGGCTGGATTCATACTATATACACTGAGCATGCAGACATAATATATAATTACTTCTCTAATTGTTGAAAATTATGCAATTAAGAGGGCTATTGCACCTGATATTCAACAGTAGTTTCGACAAAATATTGATTTTCCACTTCTTGGTTCTAGCATCTCCAAAAAGGCAAAGAAAGACGAACAGCTGTGTGTAATAGGTGATATCCAATCCACTTTTGACATGCTGTATCAATTGCCAAGTTTTAAAGGTGTACTTAAATGTGTGTTGGTTAAGTGAATCTTTGAATACTTTATATACGTGTTAAAAGCAATCGTCTATATGACATAATACATGCATTATGTTCGATTTTGGATAAGGTTTACACGTGACTTTACGAACATTGGCAGGACTTGGTTCAC
>JAULCA010172720.1:0-14665 GCA_032360845.1 Crassadoma gigantea | reverse complement strand
GTGAGCGTTTCGCCGACGCATGCGTGGTTGAACGCGATAGATTCGGTGGGGCTTCTGTAATGGTTTGGGGAGGCATCATCCATGGAGTGAAATCCCCCTTTTTGTTCCTGGATCAAAACCTCAACGCCGTTCGATACAGAGACCAGATCCTCCAACCACATGTCCTTCCACTTCTCTGACGTCATAACCTAATTTCCAGCAAGACAATGCTCGACCGCATGTTGCCAGAGTCTGTCGTGATTTGCTCACGGCAAACAACGTTCAGCCTCTGGAATGGCCCCCATATAGCCCCGACACGTCACCCATTGAGCATCTGTGGGATGAGCTGGACAGGCGTATTAGGAAACGTCAAAAACCCCCAACTAACCGCGCCCAGTTGATAGCAGCATTAACACAAGAATGGAACAACATTCCCTTAAGGCGAAAACATGTTCTCATGAATTCAATGCATGGAAGAATCCGTGCAGGGATTCGTGCGGAAGGTGCCCACACCAGGTACTGAAGTGTCATTTTGTTTTTCGCGGGTATCCCACTTTGAGTAACTACTGATGACACGAGTGACGTCACACAGACTTTTCCTCTACAGTATTGTAAAGAGTAGACTTGTCCCTTCATATTGCTATAAAATTTTGTACAAATTTCCCAAAATATCATAGGCTAATGATTGCATAATTTAATTGTGCGTTTCTTTTTTTGTTCAGTATAGTTTACTTTCGTTTTGTAAGTTTGTCTCGGTCGGGACAGCGACGGGGGACAGCTCATGGGTGTTCTAATTTCTTCGAGGAACGGGACCCTCATGATGCTTGTCCCCAATGTCGTCCTTGTAATGAGATTTCGCCTTGTGAACTTTGTTCACTGACTGAGCCTCAGGACAAGTGTTTTATTGTTTCCAAGCGACCCTCAGCTTACCGTAAGAGATTCGTCTGTTTCCTCCGGTAAGCGAGGGAAGCAGAGGGGTAGAGGTTGTGCCACCCAGCTCTCTGGGGTCTGGTGATACTGTCTTGGTTCCTGTCTTGGGTGGTCTCGCTTCAGTGAGTTCCGCTCGTTGGCAGGGGATGGCCCTTCCTGTTCAGGAACTCCCTGGAGTAGGGGAGGGGCAGCCCGACCCTGGTATGGCACAGCCCAGGGTCGAATTGGCCGTAAACGCCCGTAAGCTGTCGTCCTTGCTTTCGGGAAGAGACTACCGGCCGCCGGTTACTGACTCTGTCATTAATCCCGGCATTCCAGGTGCTGCTGTTGTTTGGGACAGCCTTGCTGCTGGGCCCTTTCTTTCGGGTTTAGGTTTGGAGAGAAGACATACACGTCCATCTTGGTCAGACTGGCTCTCGTGTTGTACTTTTACCAATCTCTGACGCTCTCGCAAACGCATACTTAACTCGAAGCGGGAATATTAAAAAAGATTCATACAAATAGGTGATAAAACAATATACATAATCAATACATACATAACTATCTATATACAACAACTCTCTGCCAATATGCGATCATGACAATAACAAATCTGTATAGAAACGACTGCATAGCTGAATTATGAATTATACCACTAACTATACCTTCAAAAGACATTAATGAAATTCCACTTCAGTTATCACCAGACAATTCATCAATTCTTTTTTTGTGGTAGGAATAGATGTATTAGTTTATCTTTTCTCATGAAGATATAAACAAAAATATATACTGATGTCGCAGAACTTAAGTGTGAAATAATTGCGTGTGATTAATCCTATTTCCAAGTAAAAATAAAAAATAAACAGATAAACTGAACTTTTTCTATCCACAGAAATCTTTATCATGCGGATCAAAAATGTCAAGAATTCTGTTCACAATAGGAAAGGTTGCAACGTTTTTCCTTCGCCAACCCAGGGACGTTTTCCAGCCAACCAATGGCTTCAGTCTCCGAGTCAAGGTCTTTCGCAATGATCAGAAAGAGGAAGATCGTAAAGGTAATTCTAACATAAACAAACTTTTCTTTTAAGCTGACTTGGTGCGTCGGACCAAGTTTAGCTTATGACATATCATAAGCTAAACTTATGGGATTAAAAAAATTAGCTAAACTTTGGGATTCAAAAATTACAAATCGAGGGGTTGACTTCCGGGGGAGGGGGTGGGCGGTGCCTTATGAAAGAATGTTGCTTTTATAAACTGTTTTTTTTTAACTTGAAGATTGATACCAGAAGTGCTTGTCTAAATTGAAAATTGTACAAATTAACAGACTGACTTTCGAGAGGCTGAGTGGTTTGGTTTAGTTTTGTTTAACGACCTGTCAACAGCTATACTCATTTAAGGACGGCCACTCCTGTGTGCAAGATGCATGTGTGTAGTGTATGCGTGTGTGTTTTGGGAGGCTGTGATAGGGCGGGCACATATTGTTAAGGGTATTAGAATATTGATCCAAATCACGTTTCGCTTCAACTACCTTATGTATCATACCATATTAAGTAGTGGCGATTCAAAATTATACAAATGGAGGAGCTGATTGACTTAATACCAAGTTGAGTGATACAGGCACATGGACCTTTTAATCACTTTACCGATGGCCTTGTTTGATGTTGTAATATATGCCTTATGTTTATAGATTTCTTTTCGGAGGTAAACAATCAAGTAATTTTTTTTTAACTGTTTGTCTAATAAACCAATTTTTGTATTCTTTCAAACTTTAAAATAAACGACTTTATTTATCGATGATAGGGTCAGCCATGAGCCGCTTAAAAGGGCAATTGCACCTTCGGATGGTAACTTGGACACAGTATTATAATACTCGACCAGCTAATCTTATAAGGACAACTGGCTATACAGTACTTATTGTCGTACAACCAAAGGCAGTAAGAAACAAATTTGATAACTAGTTGTCCCGGTCAAGATAAGGATATACTACTTTCCTAGGTTTAGCAAACGTTAAAACCATACGCGAGTTATTCATGCTTTGAAATATAATTTAATAGTGCTTTTATTCATTTATTTACTTACTTCTAGGAAACTGTGCTCCCCCAGAATTCAATAATGGGATAATCCATCTGCCAGCAAGGACCATAATCGGTATTGCTCTAGCACTGGTACTTATGATTGTATTTCAACCAATCAAGTTGGGCGTGCACAATCCTGTGGAAAAAAACAAAAAGGGCTATATGCAAGGCTAACGAGTTTCGTGATGGTCTCGATGCTTCTGGTTAAGTTATTCAATCAAACATTGTGAACATTTTTATTTGATAGATTACTCTTTCGTCTATGTGAATTTCTGTCCTTTTCGTTCAAAAACTAGACAGTATAAGTAGCAAATGCTGGGCAAGTGTGTCCGTCATTAGTCTACATTAATCACGGAAATCATGATAATTGGAGGGAGATATTTAACAACAACGTGTAACCAACATAGATAGCAGATGCATTAATGTAACCAACAAGAATGGAAGAATAACAATGCAGTACGCCGTCCATGTAGTCAAAGATTAAAACTTCTAACAACGAAGGACCGAAACCTCACAGTGAGTTGAGAGAAACTTTGTCTCTTTGCGTGAAAATTTCAATTTGGATACCTCATAGTATTTTAAGTCAAAGAAAGTTACTAAAACGTGGCAATATAAACGTAAACTTTCATCATAAGAACCTGTCCTAATGTAAAGCTTTGAGATAGCACAACGTTACACGATGTGCGGTGTGTGCACGATGTGTGAACAATAAAAAGCTGGACGATTATTGCTTACACACAGTCCTGTATACAGGTAAACATTATCACTTTATACCCGGGTCGTAGTTTCCTCCCGTTTGTGATACTTACGTAACTGGTCAGGTAAGGCCGGGGGTGTGAAAACCTAGGTGAAGGGGATCTATAGGCAAACGAATGCAAATAACATATACTATTCTTTACGGTCGTGTCAGTTTCAGGCCAGGTGAAACTCCGGTCACTTAGCAAGTTGTTATTTACCTGTTCTGTTATCTTGGAGCCAAACTCATTCTTGACACCCTAACGGTCCCTGTAATGCTGCTCAACACGCATTGTAAAACTGTACATAATCGTGATTATTGTGATGAGAAATTACAGTTTTATATACAGTGTCCATTATTGCATACGAGCTTTCCGTATTTTTGTCATTTCGTAATATTGATCTACAAATTGAACGCAATCGCACAGTTGTGCGGAGAGAAGCGCACAACGGGGTGAACGATTGTCAAATCGCACAGCTTAACGCACCATGTGTGGACGAGACGATGTGCGGACGGTATGTGAATGATGTATGCACGGTGTACGCACAATTGTTTTGGTGCGATGTTCAGAATTGCAGCAAAGGCCGTTCAGTGCTTCAAGGGGATCGAGACCACAGAAGTATGGCCAGCCTCTTTCCACATATCCATAGAGGAGCCATAGTTTTACATGACAAGCTTTAATGTACGCTTATATAATGTTATGTTAACGACGGTTACAGGTATAAACAAAGATGTTTATCAGCTTTGTCCATTGCAACAGTACACTTGTCTAGTTTAATGAGAACTCAATCCTTTCATCAAACAATACCCACGATTTCTGAAACTAAGATACGAGTGCAGTCTCCCTGTAATAATATGGGTATTTTTGACCATAATTTCACTGATTTTGGATGATGCATATTCAAATTTGAAATATAAAGACTAAGGAGCCAGTACCCAAATCGGATAACCAAACCATCATTTTATTAAATCAGTGACAATTCCGAGGAGAAATTATATTTATTGATGGTTGTGTCAAAAATAAAATATCGACGGATGAAATTAGCATCCGGGGCTTACTTGAGATATTTATAGAACGCTATTAATTCACCAATCAGCGTCTCAGCGAATGTCGGGACCCAAATTGGATCAAGGCTTGAATTTTGCAGTATCTTACGCTTCAAATGAATATTTTTCGTTAGCCTTTTAACCTTTTATGATGACCTTTAGAACTTGTATGACAAAAAGAATTTCTACAGTGTGAATTTATTCTAAAGTCCAAAACAGAATGCATAGTCGTCGCACGCGTCATTTTTAAACACTGACATTAGAGTTTGAATGACGTTTTCTTGTGCTATTTTAACTTAAAAACTAATCATCTTTAGACAAAAACTGATGCATGGCTATCTATTCTAAGATCACATCATTGTTATAACTGATTTGTTGACACATGTATTAATCTATAAGTATGTTTACAAAAAGTGAGCCGATTTTGGTACTGATCCGATTTGGGTACTGCCTTCTTATCTTTAAACATATTATTTTGTATATGAGTAACTTCTTAATAAAGTTTATTTCAATATTAATTCTTCTACTTGTTATCTTTAAAAAGCTAAGTATAACAGCTATATTTTGCGGAGTTCAAGTTTGCGAGTCAACATGTTGATTGGCAAAGCTTGAATTGGCAAAGTTCAAATAGTGACATACAAATGTATAATGTCTGCATCAATTTGTATGATACACCAACGTGGGTATTATTGGTAATAGACCTTCGCTATTCGCGTTAAATATTGCTTGCTTCATATAATATGAAAACTTTGTGCAAATCGGTACCGACAGTGACCAAACTGTTTGCATAGGAAGAGACGACTAATGTGGGAACCGCCTGCAGCATTGGGGATCTGCATGTTGATCCTTTACTTGGGGACACAAAACTTACCAAAATAAATCTGCAGCAGGCATTGCAAGTTTTGGGATCTTTATATTTGTCTCTATTTTGAACTACCTTTTATTTCCTATCGCCTTGCTTGGTAACACCTCACTTCTGGCTTTAATGTGCAACGTTCACCCAGGTGATAAAAGCAATGGGTTCTGTCCCCAAGCCAGGATGTATCATCAACTTTCATCATTGAGGGTAATGACAACAACTGGTTCAACTGTTGTCAGTATACTGTGACCGGGCGGAATGCTGTGATGGTAGCCTTAAGTATGGTGCCTTAGCAAACATTCAGTATAAAATTGGCTTTAGATCAACTATGTAACAAGATTGCAAACACACCAACATATCCTGCCTTCGACACACAACACACATGGAGGCACGTCCTTAAATGACCATAACTGCTGATAAGACGTTAAACCCTATAGGCCAAACCATATTAACAAAACATTTGGGCGTTTTACGAACAAGACTCGAAGGCAGATTTATAGCAAATAATAAATTTTATTTCCGAAACATTTTACCTAAAATTGGGCTAAGGGGATATATTGGCTGTGATACTAATAAAAATAACTTCCATGTATATACCCGGCCAGCTGTATCATAGCTGTTGACTTGGCAATGTATGAAAGAAGCATATATGTACCCCGGAAAGAAATTCTTGGGGGATTACGAATTACTGAATGAGTAACTGCCCTTCCACAAATTTTATGTTATCGAACTGTTAAGGCTAGAAAAATTTGCTGCAGAGCGGGCCACCATCCCTAACTCCCTTATTGGAAGGGGAAGTGTGATTTGCCATGCTCGGAAACAGCTGGCAATTTTTTTACTCGCATAAATGCCTTATTTTAAACAGCCATTATACCCCCAGACATCACCTGAAAAGTCCTGTGGTTAGTTGATTGCGGAAGGTGGTGGTTCACAACATTATCAGGCACACAAATTAAATCTACTGCAAAACAGGCTGCTGAAACTGGCCCTAAACAAAGATTGAGTCACGTGACTGAACTGACCAATCACTGCTGCAATTGACCACAAGTGTCACGTGACAGTGCTGACATTCTGACCACCTAGCTGCCCTTACTACTTGTGCTTCAGTGTGTGATAGGATAGACTTGTTTTAGTTCATAAACCACACTTATGTACCTGTACATAAGTTCTAAATAAGAGGCATCATCGAAATCCAAGGGTTCTGTTCGCGATACACTTATCATATGACAAAATTGAAATTTCTGTATGCACTACCTAGTGGATGGTACAAGAGCAAGTAGACTAGTTTCATCATTTGATGTACATCAAAGAATAGCCTGGCAGCAGAAAAGTAAAAATAACCAGCTTTGAAGTCGGATGTCCTCAGTGAACATTAAAAGACAAGTATCAGCTTAGCAATTGGATAGTTTTACACCTAAAACCGATTAAATAGTTAACTGCATGCCTTTGATTTGTCAAGACAAATTGAAAGGGTGTGGGGAAGATGCGTTTATCTTGAGTGAAACCCTTAGATTTCGAAGATAACAGATAGCCAAATAGTAAAAAGCCAAAGAGAGTATTTATGTTTTTTAGCCAAAGCGCTTAATATTAAACACATGGACGAAAGTTCGAATGTAAAAGGTACGAAATTTGCTTAGACAAAACTAATTTTGTCTTTAAAATTGAAGTCAGTTCCATATAAGAATAGATGATTATTTAAATTTAGACTAAGTCAAGACTCGAACCGTGTTCAAATTTAGTTTTAGTTTGCTACTTATTGTATCGGTACACATGCATAATCCTTTTTTGGTATGACTCGCCAAAGTAAAACTGATTCAATGGTGATATTTGTTAAAGTCTAAATTGATTTCATGATCATTTAACTTTGGTTTGTATCTTTGAATAGTATAGTTTGAACCCTGCAAATTCGGGTAAATAATCTACCTGTTGTAATACTCTATATATCATTTTAAGAAAGTGTGATTAAAATTAACGTATATAGAGTGATAATAAAATAAAAATAGTTTTATCATAAATTTTGGTTGGCTTAAATGATTTCCTGCACTATTGGAATTTGAAGCAATCCATTTGAAAAGAAAGATACTGTATACCGGGAAACTTGCCGACTTTGCTGTTCGCGTGTAAAACCTGTATAGGCCTAGTGTGAATGTTTATTGTGTTGTTCACTCATGTTCTCTCCAATTATAAGTTCGCCCTCGTTTCGGAGGGTGAAATCGCAACAAAAACCTATACTGAGCAACGCGATGTACAGTACTACATTTATGCTAACATTGCGGAACAATTTAAGATGAGAAACATTCATTTTTGTTTAAAAGTGCGTACTCGAGGTAAGATCACCAAAAGATTATAAAAAAAGTTTTTGGTAGCAAGTGTAACGCAAAAAACATGCCATCAATTTATAATTAGTGTAGCATGTACGTTGAAAAAAGTTGGGACTCTTTGAAAGTGGGACTGTTATTTATTAAATCAGTTATTTTGTCCTAATTTGAGTCAGTGAATTTTCAAATTTCATAAAGACAGAAGACTAACTGACACATTCGACAATTTGAAGTATCTACTTATGAGATGTAAATAAACATGACTGGATGATGACCAGTCATCATGCCTCCTTTTGTCTATAACGTGGACATGAATCGTGAAAACTATGTTCTTGTCAGTTCGTGTTCGTTGTTTCCGATCAGGGAAATAAGGGCCATGAAGCATAACGTCACAATCGCTCATGTTAACAGACAACAATTTACCGTGAGTTAAAACAATCAGAAAACTAGTCTGTGCAATCAGTCATGGTTGTTTTAACATCGAGGTACATTTTATGAGAAATCGTGCATAAAATTTCCTTTTTATATATTCGATATTAAGGGTTTATTTTAACAACATATTAATATCAATATCCGCATTAGCACGGGAATGCAAGAACTGATCAACTGCTGTGTTAATCATTGTCTTATTAGTAAATTTCTGTCGGCACTTATTGTCATTTGAAATGTTCTATATTTCATAGTCTAGTTTTAAGGGAGGGAGGACAAATTTCACACTAATTTTTTTTTAAATGTTTTTTGAATAAATATCATAATGAACATATACGATTTAGATAGAGATTATATATTTGTTTTACATGTTATTCTAAATACAGTCTTTTCTATACATGTATCTTATGTCATTTAACGCAGCAGGAACCCTTGTCCAATCATGTCATCACTCTCCAGAAAAATCGTCGATGATCCTGTATATAATTCTATCCCAGAAAGCTCACTCTAACAGCTTGGTATCCATGATACCTCAATTCCTCTACAAGCTTGGCCTTGAACTCGGATCCCATGAGGCATCGAATTTTATTTCCTGTCCTGTAGAAAGCAATTTCTTCTGATACATTAAGGCAATCCTTGCGGTTGCACCGGAGCCACATGGAGCACGACACATCTGTCAAATATAATACCAGGTAGTTTGAGGAGGTTTGTAGATAATTTTACAGTTTGTATTTTATACAACATCTGGATGACATAATTGTGTGCATTTTGCATGTTATTATGTTATAAAAATGTACTATAAGGATACGAGTATAATACATGTACATCTTATCGTCCGTAGGACCTTGATAATTGATTACAGCTTCTCGTTTATACAATCAATAAGAAGCAGTTTTAATAAAAAAAATTAACCTCTAAAATGTGTTAAATTACTCTGAAAATCTCAGTTTAGGTCATAATATAGCTGTAACAATTTTGTTAGTTCTCTGTGATATCGTCAGCTCTCAAGAATTTGGATGTTTCAATTGGTGTAAAAGGGAGATGTACGAATGTTGGGATATATTAATCAACTTTTGTAAAATCTAGTAATGTATGTAGATAACCAAATAGCTAATATGAAGACAGTTTTCTGAAAGTGTGATCAATCAGTTTATGTTATATTTGGTATACATGTGTTCGTGGTGCGATAAAGCAGTTTTAGGTATATTGATGTTGTTTCCAATCAACTGTTTAGATCATGTATTTAATGCAAATGAAAAAATAGATTAATCCAAACCGTTTAAGCTTTGCAAATACCACGATATCACAGTCGTTTGTTTAGACAGAGTTATAACGAATCCCTGCTACTAAACAGTTCAAATCATCAACCATAATGTTTAGACTTAAAAAACAAATGATATTATATTCATTAGCAAATGACAAGTTGACGAAATAGGCCGAATTTGTTCGAATAGAACTGATAGAGTACATTCGGAAACATGTATAAAATTAAACGAGTTGATTATGAGATAAGAGAGGACTATAAGATAAATCCGGATATCTTTATCCGTCTGTTCACCGGCTGTAGTCACTCCCTCAAACGCGCCAATAGAAGGCTTCAGTTTACTTACAAATGGCGTTGTTGCACGGTTTGTCCTCCGGTCATGTTAACCGCCATACACGATTATATTTTACTTGGCCATTTGCAAATTCACATTTGTTTAAAGAAGGGGCACTGGAACCCGCTCCATCTGCGATAATTATTCCGGATAAATAGGCCAGGTCTTGGTTTGCTTGGCGAGATAATGTTATCTGTTTCTTCAATGCCACTGTAACGTAAAACGGGAAAAAGAAATAACGTCATCTTACAAGGAATCAATGTTTTCTGTTTCTTTAGAACAACTGAACCCATTGATTTTTTGTTTGTAAAAAGCTGTATATTTTAATAGATACCCATCACATTGCTACACATTTTGGCAGCCAAAGATCATATTTTTCCACCATTTATCTGCCATTGTAAATTTGTTGAATATATAATAATCATTTATTATGAATGAAAGGAAATGAACGAAACAAATAATTAATTCATGAACAGATGTATAAACTAGAACATGAAAAAGTGGTTGTACGTTTCATAATGAGAGATAACTTATATTTCTTACAATTGTAAAAAGAGCGGTTTCTATCTAAGAAACCTAACCCAGGTTCTTCGTTCATCTTGGGGCCCATTGGGGTCTTACAATTTGATTAACATAAAGTATGGCAAATAAACACCGACTCTAAGATATAAAATTCAATATATTTTATTCAACAAGTATAAAGTAATAGCAGTACGGTACACGAAACATATATTTCAATCACACACGCACTCTATACAAAGTAGTGGCTACGAGACATACACCTTATACTGCTTGATATAAGCATAGACGACGGACAGCCCTATTTTTCTAATTACATGTATAGAGACTTCTTCCAAACCCTAACGCTAAACATGACTGCTGGCTCTACATTATTACCTAACGAATCCTTGAAAGGAAGAGAGAGAGAGAGAGAGAGAGAGAGCCAGGCAGTCTCACGTGCAGTTCCCGCAAAAGTACTCGGAACACTTCCGCTTACGTAACTAAGTTTCGAATGTATATAAACAAACAAAATGGAGGAAAAAACGTGGTGAGCTGTCGGTCGTAAATATTAAACGTTAAGTCTTCGAAATATATCCACGTTTACACAATGTAAAAGCAACAATTCTGTCTAAAAAAAGCAAAATAATCTTAATTCAATGGGAAACGATGTTTCATCACATTTTAAACATGTTTGTTTCAAATCGATGTGTTATCTGAACACACACCTTATTGTTTGGTTTATTTTGCACTGACATAGACATACTGTATAGCATAAAATCTTCGTTGTGTATATATATCCGTGGTTTTTCGTGGTTACAATTGAACCACAATAATAAATATAACGAATTAACGTGTCTACTGTATATTAATTTAGGATATCCACGAAAGTCTGTATCACGAAAGAAAGTATCCACGAACATTTCGTGTAATGCAGTAGTGGACTTCTTTTGTGTTTCCTAGAAGGACGAACATACATACTTTGACTGCATTATAAAGTTTGGTAACTGATACAGTATGCTGATAATTGACTGCACAGTAACACTCCACCGTTTCGCACTTTCAAAGGATATCAGTAATGCTTACTCGGTTGTTTTGAAGTTTAAAAAGAGTATATTGATAGGCAATGGAATCAACTTATGAAACAACAGCGAGTATCTCCTTTTTTCAATTGATGTTATTTGCGCTACTCGAGCTACATAAAATCGGTTCCAGTAATTGAATGTAACTGAATGAACCAGTGCAGACTCCTGTTTCTGATATATTTTCAATGCTGCAGACTCAACCACACATTCGATAACCGATCAGTTTGAGATTTGTCAAGACTCTCTTTCTCTCATGGGAGACTTATTTTGTGGTGCTTCCAATCGAGGCTTCCTAACAATACGTATCGTTTTTAATTTGCCGGAAAAGACACACACACAAAATTAAAAAGAAGTTTGAAGAAGAGACAAAAACATGTCTACTGAAAGAAAAATTGATTTTAACTAAATATAGCTTTAGTTAGTTACAGCTTAAAAATTAAAAAAAACTGTTGAATTCGCTGTCGACAACAAAGGCATAGAACGCTCCACCATAAGCCATATCCATCCATCAGCAGCTTTGAAGTAAATGGGAAATTAATTAACCATGCATTTCAAAATATTTTCTGTCGAAGTTCATTCAAATCTAATGACCATTCCTTTTTAAGATACCATAGAGTTTCCATGTAGATAAACAAACAAGATACAAGAAACTCTGTGTTGCGAAAATGCAAATGTTAAGATTTAATAAAACATTATAATGATATATGAAGCATGGGTAATCGCAGATACATGTAACGTATTCATTGACAACTTTAAAAACTTAAACAAGGAAAGGACGATGACACTTTATGTTCATAAAATTAAATATTATGAGAGTTGTTAAGGAATTGGAATTCATTTAATGTATCAGCATGAAGTGGGACCGCAGATAAGAATAAAATACTCTAAAAGGCATTTAAAAGTGAACTATTGCATATCACACAGGTATTACTTACGACTTTTAAATCATTAAAGATTGGAGATTCATACAATGCTTATAAAGCACAGACTACAAACGGACTCTATTACAGTGTGAATTAAAAGATCGAACTGAAATCAATGGTTTTAATAGACATCCCCACGATCATAATTTCAACTAAGTGGTGTGTCCACCAAGATAACCCAAAGAAGTGCATCGCATTGGTCCTATGGCATAACCCATATAGAGAAAGTATTTTTTTAATTCCACCCTTCACCCATCTACACTAATATACCTTAAATCAGGTATGCCTTTGGGAGCAGGCGTCCCAGACAGGAAAAGAGGGGAAATTTTGAATGAAGAATGTGTGGATTTGTGAATTCTTATTCCTGATTGTGTAGAGGATCATATATCCACCAAAATTACTTTCTGAGGAATAAAATTAAATCAAGGACAACCTTTCAAACAGCCTCTGACAATTGACGAATTGACCAATGGGTTCAATATATACTATGGTCATTTATAAATTAAATTCCTAGAGAAGAGCAGCCCATCTCAAATATTGGTCAACCATAAGATAAATGGCTGGTAAATATGGTGTCCGCGTATGGCGGCAAAACACCTATAAATAAGCTCTATACAAAAACTCTCAATCTGCAAGAAGTTAAAAAATCTCACACAACCATAACAATCCTCACAATGGACAGATGTTGGTGAATGGCCCTTTTGTGCCAAAACACTATACACTCTAATAGATGTCCATGCTTTGATGCGACTAGTGGAGATGGTATATGAATCTCAAACTGACTAAACACTAGTTTTGCAGAGATCAGACATGGTATTTTCATTATCTGGGCCAGGTCTAACAGTTGACTTGAAGCTACGTAATTTAAAAAGTAACATAGACGACCATCCTGTTTCTTTTCACCTTATAGCAAAACCCTTGTCAGCTATCTACTGCCAGATCAAATCCCTGTACCAATTCTGCCAGTCATCATTACACTCTTTAGGTCCTCTATTCAAATTGCCGTATGGATCTCCAGTGACTTATTTGTATGAATATCTACACTTTAATCAGGCTAATTTTTAAATTTGCCCGAACCATTGTTTATAAAAAAGGTCAATGTTGCTCTTAAAGAAGCAGCAAAACATGGACACCAATTTGAACTTCAATGCAGTGTAACGTTAGATATAGGATTAATACTTTCCAGTTATTGATGCATCGCATGCATGTACCAGTAAAATGGGGTCAGCGTTTGGCTGTTCATGTTAAGCTAAGAAGTGTGACTTTGTTGACATACATATGTTTTATGTTGAATGAGATCAGTATTTGGCTCATATTAAAAGAACTGTTACTTTTTAGTATTAGTGTAATACAAAATATGAGTTCAGCATTTGGCTGCTCATACAAATGTATGCTACAAACTACGACTTAATTGGTGTATTAAATGTAACAATATAATATGATAGGTTGCGGTTGCTCATAAAGGAGGAACTGTAAATACATTGGTGTTTTTACTTTCATTGATTTTATATGTCTGATATTAAAAAGTTTGATCGGGTATTTAAGGTCTATGTGGTATATTTGTAATGTTGAAATAAACATTTATATGTAGATTGAAAAAACTAGGTTCAGAAATATTTTTATGTACATTGATTTCACTTTTTACGTGGAAATATATAAATACGGCTAGTCAGTGCAAAATTAAATATTCACATCGTTGCAATCCTTGTATAGAAATCATAAAATTAACACAGGCAGGTTCTACCTGCCTTTATATCAGCAGACATGTGCTATGTTAGCATACTGGATGTGTCCTTAGTAGCTTTTTATAGTTGATATTATCGGACACAATTCTTTGTTATCCCTTCAAATCCAAAACGAACCAGCTGAACCTGTAGTTCAAATGACTACCTAGTCCTAGTGAATTTTAATAGACAACATAAATGAATTAATCATACACCATATATATAGATAATAACGATACAAAATGTTCCAGATTAAATGTTTCGGAAGCGTTAGTGTATTCTGCTTCATCGACCACACACACAATGCTATTTTAGACAAGATGTACGTTTACATTATGTCATCCTTATAACCGTTATCCAAGTGTTAATTAAGATGTAAGATGCATTAGATGAGTTAGTTGATAAACCAGCTGACCAAGTTTCTCGAGATGACGTAGACGATGTTATACACAGGTTAAGCAATATTTTTACAACGTCCGCATCTG
>JAULCA010172609.1:0-14665 GCA_032360845.1 Crassadoma gigantea | reverse complement strand
CATGTTTTATAGGAAGTATGACAGAGTAACGTTTTATAGAAAGTATGACAGAGTAATGGTTTATAGAAAGTATGACAGAGTAACGTTTTATAAAAAGTATGACAGAGTCACGTTTTATAGAAAGTATGACAGTGTAACGTTTTATAGAAAGTATGACAGTCATGTTTTATAGGAAGTATGACAGAGTAACGTTTAATAGAAAGTATGACAGAGTAATAATTTATAGAAATTATGACAGAGTAATTTCAGGATGTAAGTATACATTGGGATAACTATTATACTGTAAATATCGACATTTTCGCGGATCGGAAAATTTGCTTTGTAAACGTACTTTCATCGACAATGCTGCTAAACATTCCCTTAAATCTCATATCGATCAGCTTTTCCTGCATTACTTCGTGTACTTACATGACAGCCGCATTCTTTACATACATCACAGACACCAGAGTTCTTCAGCACCGTGGATTGGTAGAACTTAGTCACTTGGTTACCTGTTTTGTAAAAGAAATATAACTCAATGCATTATGTACCTTAAATCATATCTTGCTGGCCGTATGCTCAGACGAAATGTCGACTCAACAGTTTCAACCAGTATATCCTTTATTTTTTATGACTGTAGGACATGTTCGAAAAAAATGAATACTTAAACATCACCTGTAAATGACACTTATTTTAATCATGCCAAGCGCTATGCTTTATAAATGTCTGCTTGACTATTTTCACAGCATTGCTATTTATGAAACTGGATATTAAAAAGGGAACAGTGAATATCTACTGAAGTAGTACTTTGCGACAGTCGGTCTTTTAGGTTTTGAAATAATACTCATATTGCTCATATATAGTTAAACAACTAATAAATGACCAATATTAATTATCTTGGTCACTTACTACGAAATACGTTTTGGCGAAAAATTATGCGATTAAAATATTTCTGCAGAATTATTTACTGCATGTTGACAGTGTGTAAATATATTCATCAAGACTTATCTTACTTGGCTCATAGTAGTCATAAACTCTAATAGGAGCCGGCTGCGACTTGGCAACTTGGTCCGTCCTGTAGGCGTCCATAGTTACGCACAAGGGGGTCGTGGTTATCTAGATGAAAAGCATTTTGATTACAGATAAGACATTGATAACTGTATATATACATTTGTAAGTTTGTAAAAATCTAATAAAGTTCTGACACTTTACAAACGAATGTTTTGTAAAGCGAGAATTACTCCAAAAGGCCGATTGGGCCTAAGGGTAATAACGATACTGTCAACAAAATGAGGTTGCCGAGTTTCGAACCAATCTTAAATCTTATCAAAACATCGACACAGAAAACAAGCTAACCATGGCCACTAGCCGGTGGATTACTTTCAACTAAGATTTGTTCTACACTGTCTACATCACTTACAAGCAAAATATAATTTCTGAATAGATAAACGTCACACTTTGGGTTGTCAAATCATACGGCATACAATACAGACCTCAGGCTATATATAATACTTCCAGTTAACAATTACAAATATGGTGCATTTCTCGTTGTTTGGCTCGTTATAAATTTACCTTTGTTTCTTTCTGTGATAGATATAGAGTGAAACCATCACGTTACCTGGACAAGAAACTGATATTTTCATAAGTTAATGTTTATGCTTTGGCTGTGAGAAGTGACTCATGGCAGAGGCACCATATGCTGTTAAAACACTGTACATTAATTTGAGGTCATTTCGTAATTTTAAGAAATTGTTATGACTTCGTAAAAATGATCTCTGAAAAAATGCTGGAAAAGTGGTGTTTTCAAAATAGTCATTTTTTTGAAAGAGTTGGGTCTAGAGCAAAACATCGAGCATTATTTCTTTAGTTGAGATTTTGTATTGCAATAAATAAATGATTTAAAAAAAATCAAAAGAATCTTGGGAAAGTATCCTTTAAATAAAATGAAATAGCTACCATTCTAGCTATATTTTGTAAGCGATAACTGTTTACTATTTGTTGTCGTTATTGAACACGTTTAACGAAATCTCTGACCTTAAGGCTACACCTGCTATCAAGCTTATTTGAATAAAATCAGCATCGAGACGGTATATTTTGAAAAGGGCTTATTATATGCTGACTTACAACGCCACAGGATGTCGTCACAAGAACTTTTATCAAATGGCATCACTGATTGTGGAGGCACTTGGATTTTCGAAATCGTTACTTGTGGTAATCATGGGTTACTAGTAGTTTAATATCCTAGTTCTGGCCCCACTTGTATAAAACATCTCAACTCTTGAGATTTCCTCAACTCTAAGATTTCCCATAGACAATACATTGCTTGAGATTTTTCTCAACTTTGAGATGTTTTATACAAGTGGCCCCTGATTCTTATTAATTGCTGATATAAGTTACCCTTTCTACGTTTGAATAAAAATCTACCATTGTCCGACGTTCATTTTTTTGTGGATAAAAAAATCTTTCTACTACGTTTACCTTAAAATTTTCAAACTTTAATATTTTAAAGCAACGTTTTGTAACAACAAGACCACCAATATCTGAAATCCATGACCAACAGGACCAAAGAATAACAAACGCTGAAACGTGTTAATACATTATTTACGAATATTCTACGTTTGATAAAATCTTCATACCTCGTCGAAGTACAAAATGACCTTGCGATTCTCCGTCTCGGTTTTCTTCAGGGTGGCTATTTTCCCTATGCTTTCAACATCAGGGGCAAAACCGGTCGGCACGCCAACTTCCTGCACGGTCATTCCACTGGCTCCACTTTTCAGCCACCTGTGACAAATTAACCGAAGCTTAAAGTACGATGGCACTGCTGTCAGTAAATACGTGGACTGATAAACATGCATGCAAATTCTCAGAAGGTTTTCAATTGTTGTGCATTAAAAAAAACATATGATTTTTTCTTATTTGTTAAAATTAGACTAACATTACTTTATTTAATGCACGAGTTAAAATTTATTTGCCAAATTACTTCTTACTTTGTACAGGATCGCACTTTAAGGGAGTTGATTGTTTCCTCGATAATCGTAACATCAACTTCAAATGATGGTTGTTCGACCTCTTGCTCAACATTAAAGAAAACAGATACCTGCAACAAAATATTACCGTATGTTACTTGGGTAAGTACTTTTATAAACTATATTAATTTCGAAAAAAAATAGTATTTTAGTCATAATCGATGTATGATATTTTTACTTGAATTAAATAAAGGAGCAAACCTCAACTAGGCCCATTCCACTTCCGGTTCCTGTAACAGTCACGTGGCTTGGTATTGATGGAAGCTGAAGAAAATGAATTTGCAAATTGATTAAATTTATGCTGGTAGATAAAATTGTAAAGCTGTTTTGAATCGAATACAAATCTCTAATGGCCTTATAAAATATGCAATCTAATGTTTCGATTTCCCTTTCTATAAAAATGTTTCTTTCTGATACGAACGACCTCATTACTCAATGTACATTCTTTAGTGACAAAGATTCAAGTTTCCCTTTTATCTGGAAGAAATAAATAATGGTGTAGAGTTTCAAAAATACCAACCAATTTGATAGAGTTTCAGACAAATTTTGCAATCTCCAGTGTCAGAGTTTCTTCAAATTAAAACGAATTTCAGTTTCAATGTTTCAACTCTAACAAGTAAAGTACTCATGGTTCACTATTTGGTGACAGACTCGTTTAATCATAATGCAAGAATAAAAATCAAATATATTTTCTCTAGAAAAAGCAAATGCTTAATACCAAGTAATTAATGAGTCTAAAAGAATTACTCAATTTAAGATCTAATTTTTTGTCATTATTAAAACAGCTACGTACTTCCAATGATTGAAGTACCAATGCATTCTGTCTGGTGACGTTAAACGAGTGAGTAATTTGTCCAGCTGTGATTCCGATTTGCATGTTGAAGTGTTCAGAATATCCGATACGAGCGAACTCGGACAAAGACTGCAGTGCTATTACGGTATCCTGAAGAAAATATGATGATTATATTTGCAACAGTGCATTAAATCATTACAGAGGTATGATGAGATAAGGAAGTTAATTTTACACAGTGCATTACTCAGCGACCGTTATAATTCATAACCAGTTTATTGCAATTTTATCGAAACCAAATTAATCATCTGAATTGGTATAACTTTTACACGTTTTAAATTTGTTGTTATGACATTTCTTCAATTTGATATGGTTATTGTGAAGTACCGACCTGAGTAGAGGAAAAGCCGCCGTTGGGATTTCTTTGCTTTGTTATCCATCTCATGAAAGGAAGTCCTTCAGTAAACTGACCGCTGTGAGCAAACACCATAAGGCCATATGACGTCATTTCAATATCCACTGGTTTGGATTGCTGATGGGGTGGGGACCAATAGTGGCCGGTTGAAGGTGAGGCTGATTCTGGTTCATGCCAGTGGGTCATACCGTCTGTAAAGAAATACAATTATGCAAGGATATGATGATACAAATATAACATAAAGGAAACTGTTCCAATATTACATAAAGCATTTTTAAACTATCATGTTATTTTATAAAGGATGAGAAGGAAAACAGCACAAATCATCTTAAGGCATGTTTACCATTAACTATATTTTACAAATGATATTGTAAAAGGTTTGATAGTTTTCAATGAATTGTTGTTTAAAGTGTAATATGAACAGGATGTCAACAGACTATGAAACTAGGAAGGAATCGTGTCTAATGCAAACCTTTAGTAACTGCTGTGGCCATGAGTTTATGGAAGGTTGTAGCTGAGGAATGACTTCCTGCTAAAGTCAATGCGTAGCTGCAAATTGATAGACCGTAGGGATCTGTCATGCCAGTAACCTCTCCCTCCAGGTATGTCTGGGCTTTGGTAGCTGCTGATTGTATCCTCAGATGCACACCCTGTAGATTTAAAAAAAACATCGATGCTTACTAAAAATGATTTGATAAAGCATTTTAAGTACTTACTTATGATACAATATACAATAACATTGCATATATTAAAGTGGTGAAATATCTAGGCGATTGTTATATGTTCGGTTAGAGGCAATGTCCTTAATGCGTTTTATAACTTGTTATTCAGCATTACAAGGCAGAAAGGCAGATCAATATGTATGATCTTCAACTCCAATTATTTATTTTCCAGATGTTATTTAAGACGATATAATTTGATGGAGAACTTACTCCTGGCAGGTCATTATTCTCCATTAAGGCGATAAGGACGAAGGCAGTCAAAGAAGCACCGGAGGCAGACCCACCCTAAATCAGAAAACAGATAAGGTGTTTACCCATTAAAATGCATGGTCATTTTAAAACAAACATGGCTTACATACTTACGGTGAAAGCAGGGTAAGACGCTCACACAAATTACTTTGCTTGTTATTCTTGTTGTACTAGCTCAACAAGTCCATGTCCCAAGTAGCAGCCAATGCCTCCTGTTATTTTTATCCTACATGTGTGTTACTGGCATAGATATCAGAGGCATACTAGGGTATACAAGAAGCCAGCTAAAATGAGATATAAAGTAAGCAAGATCTCTCATAATACATTAAAAAATACAATTCAGGGATCATGATATAAAATCTTGATGTTATATAACGTCTGAACAATCGTCCTTCTGATTTGTTAATGATTAAATTTATTTTGCACATTCTTATATTGTATCCTAAGTTGTATAACAAATAAACTAATTTGCATTAAAAAAACGTCACCATTACCTGCATATTTTTATGGATGATACGTCCCGGTTCTGGGAATGAACCGTTAGCGGCCTGGCGGTTTATCATCCAATCAATAGCTCTGGTTAAAGTTTCATCGTCGATAAAGACATGGCGTTTCGCCTGGTGGAATGACTTAGCAACAAAAGCCGTTAGCCACATGCTACCCGATGGGTCATTGTCTCCGAAAGCACTGAATGATCCATCCTTGTGCTGGAAAGTTAGTTCTCTTTGGTATCCTGTACAAATAACATTTATTGTACAGTATACAGACTTGTACATTCAAAACGGAACACAGCCAGCAATTCTTGTACATATGTAATGAATAAATTGCAAAGTTTAATTCACTCAAGTTAAATAACGCATTTATGTTTCAGAAATAAAAATATGTTTCTTGAAATTAAAATTTTGAACACGGCAGAATAATATTTTATTATCTTCATAGCTTTTTCATTTTTCGTATGACACTTACTTTCGCGTAAATCCACGTACAGTCTCGATCGCGGTTTCAAGAGCGACGCGACGCAATTACTTTTCCGAGTCATTTAAAGGGGTAATTGCTTTACATCTCATGTGAACCCGTACGATTGGATTCATGTAGGCGGCAAAAAACCCTTCGATCAATCAATCAATCAATCAATGTCTCACGTAAAAAGTACGGAATGGCGAGTTTTCAAAATTATGTATGCGGGTTATACAAACTTTTATTGAAGTTTAACAAATGACGCATACCTTTTTCCATAAAGTTGATCGCTTTCTCCTGAATGCTTGATGTCAACTGGTGGGTGTCGTCGAGATAGTTAGTTACAAACACATCAGGTGCGAAACCCAACATCGTCTGTTCACCACATCCGGTTGGCATACGCAACAGTTTATCTATTCCATTGACAGTTGGTCCCATTAAGTCACCTTCAAAATAAAAATTGCTTGTTAAAAAATCTTTCTTTTTTTATTCTATTTTACTATTTTTCACGTAGTGAAGGTCTGCAAAAATCTCCAAAAATGATTTGATATTTCCGGAATGATACAGAATAGGCATAAGTCGGCTTCCGGTAATGGAGGTAACCAAAGATTTCAGAGAAGAGAAGAAAGCAGAATTGTACTTTATTTAAAGGTGGGTAAGAAGTAAATAACGTTATATTATGGTCGAAAGAGTGCCCCCATACATCTGCTCTTGAGGTAATACTGTTTTGATAATAGTAGTGACGGACACTAGCATCTTAAGCGTCAAAGTATAGGATGGCCAATAGCAATAAGCAAATCCAAGATGGCAGACCAGATAGTTCTGATAACAAACTACGAAGGTAACCCGGTAGACCGGCGAGAGTATCTTTGAATTCCATTTCTAGAAATAACTCAAGAGCCAGCTCACCTTGCAGTACTGTTGAATTAGATTAAGGATGGAACTGTCGTTTGTGTAAGAACACTTTCACGAGTGCCATTGATAAGCTGTTGGAGTTTCAGAGGTGTACAGAGCAATGTTGTATCAATGTTCGAATAAATCGGTAGAGGAATAAATACTAATGGAAAAAGGGACATCATGTGGTATTGTTGTCCATGCAGAGAAAAAGTTGAGAAGTACATTATAGCGGATAGAGAAATTGAGGAGAGAAGCAATGAGATGATGAAATTGTTTGATGGTAGGATAAAACTTCTGAAGGAGGATATGGTGAAAAAGTGTAGCAAAGAGCAGGTAAAAGAGATAGTACAAAACCAAATATCCACAATACCAAAGCACTAGTGAGGGCAAACATTATGAGCCGGAGAAAGAAAATGTAGCAGCCGTTTTGAGCGAAATAAATGAGAGAAAATTGTGTGGAGTAGACTTAGCACATGATAGTATCACAAAATGCGTAAGGATTAGGAACATCCAGATTCTGAGAGGAGGAACAAATTTAAAGGCCGAGTTTTGGTGATGTAAGACTGGCACACGACCTCACACAGACAGAGAGGGAAAATGAGAAAGAACTGTACAAGAAAACTTAGAAAAATATACAGAGTGCGATGCCTACATTGGGCGAGGAAAATAGTAAAAGTCAGAGGAAAAAGAGACTAAAAAACCCAGTTCCGGCGTACAAAGCGTAATTAGGACAATCAAGATAGCCTTCTTCTACATCAATGCAGACTAATTTAGGAACAAGCTAAACGAAGGATAAGAGACTCAGAGCCGATGGGCATATGTATAACAGAAGTGAAAGCCAAGAATTCCTTGAACTTCCCAAACTTACCTGAATATAGCCTGGAATGGACAAATGAGGACAGAATGTTTCATACAAATGTGGACAACAGTACAGGGAAAGGAATACTCCTTTATGTACATGAGGCCCTACATGCAGAAGAAGACACATTCTCATGAGTGTTTGAAGAGAAACTTTTTGTGAAAATAAAAACAAGTAACACAGATAGCATGTTATTGGGAGTACATGTAATACATACAGATCACCATCAGACAATAATGCTGAGGCTAACAGGCAACTACGTAACCTGATCAACGTTACAGCAGAGGAAAAGAAGGAAACACAGATGAGCACAAATTCCTTGAAGTAATACAAGATAATTACCTTTTTGCTAATCACAAAGGACGAAAATGCTATAGAGGACCTTAGATATCCACTAGGGAAAAGCGACCACTGTGTCATATGATTCAACTACCTATGTACTACAGCTTTAAGAAAAAGAGAGAAAACAAGGAAAATTTATAAGACAGCAAACTTTGAGGAAATGAAGAGAGATAATAAACTAACAGACTGGCCCAACATCTTTGGAGAGCCAGTTACAGCTAACAGTATGTGGGAAAATTTCAGAGGCAAAATGAGAGATTGAAGACAGACACGTGCCTACAGTGAGAATTAACCCCAGAAATGAAGTCCCAAACACCACTAGATAAAGCAACTATAGCACTGATAAAGGAGAAAAACTCACTGTCAAGGAAATTCTTAAGGACGGAGGAATCGGAAGTAAGAAAACAATACAAAAAAAAATCAGAAACAAAGTAGAAAAACAAGTAAGAACGGCTCGTAAACTCTTTGAAAGGGGACTGGCAGTGGGCGCAAAGAGAAACACGAAGAAAATATGGAGATACATTAACTCCAAAAGCAATACTAGGCAAGATGTGAGTGATCTCTATATTGATAAAGAGACTTGATAAAGACAAGGAAAAAGTAAACACAATGGCAGATTTCTTCAATAGTGTTTTTCCTAAAGAACCAAAGGACAATACCCCGCCAGGAATTTACAATATGTAACCAAACCTGCTAAAAGAACTCAGAGAGTAAAGTATCCATTCCTTTGGCTCCGATATACAGAAAATCAGTAAAAGAAGGAGTATTTCCAGATAAGAGGAAAAAGGCTAAAATCACCGCCATCAATAAAAAGGGAAGCAAATCACTCGCCAGCATCTATAGGCCCATTAGCCTTTCTTCAGTTGTGTGCAAGACAATGGAAAGGATAGTAAGAGATCATATTATAAGACATATCAGAGCTAACAACCTTATCAACCTAAGACAATACGGTTTCATACCAGGGAGGTCTACGAGACTCCAACTTAGAGTTTTGGTTGACTGGACGGATTCGCTGGACCATGGATATGAAATTGACTGTGTCTATATGGAGTACATGAATGCCGTCGACACGGTCCCCTACAAGCGGTTACTAAAGAAGCTGGATGCATATGGAGTTGGTAAAGATCTTCTATTATCTTAGCGAGAGGAAACAGAAAGTGGCAAATAATGAAGATACATCAGAATGACTCAACGTTCTATCAGTAATACCCCAGGGATCCGTCCTCGGACCGATATTGTTCGTCATTTTCATTAATGACCTTCCTGACAATGTGGACTCAAGCGTATATTCGTTCGCAGATGACTTCAAAATTTATAACATCCTAAAAGAGGAAGAGGATAGGGAAACGCTACAGAGTAACATGAGAAAACTAGGAGAGTGAAGTAACACGTGGTTACTAAAATTCCATCCAGAAAAATGCACGCACATGCATATATGAAAGAGGACATAAATAAACAAATTGAAGAATACAATATTGGAGCAGGTACAACAGGAGAAAGACATTGGTGTAACGAATGAAAACAAGCTGAGTTTTGAATAACAAATAATGGGAAAAGTGAAGAAAGCCAACTCAATCTCAGCTTTAATTCATAGAGTTTTCCAGCATCTGGATGAGAAATCGTCTTTACTAAACACTCGTAAGAACCCATTTGGACTTTGCCAGCTCAGTCTGGTTTCCATTTAAACTACAACATGTGTATACTATAGAAGGAGTGCAGAATCGGGCTATGGAACAGTCTACCAGAAAAGGTGGTGTGTGCGAAAAACACAAAAACTTTCAAAAACAGGCTAGATTGCTACTGGAAAGACCAGGAAGTCCTATATAACTATAAGGCAGACTTCACCCTGTAGTCCAACGAAGAGGACCCTAAAGGACCTGTGTTGGAAACCAACCATAAGTAACCATAAGTAACTAAGTAAAACGAATCAAGGATATAGTCTTTCTCAAAAAAATATTAATCCATGTGATACAATACGTTATCATATGATGCGTTGAGCATATCGCTTAATATTTATAGCTTTTTTACAATGCTTTCATTTCAATCAAGTTCTTGAATCAATATTTCAGAAGAAAACATACCGATAGCCGAGACACGCACTCGCTGTGATCCGGCAACGACCCCAGCAGGTAATGTGACATCAACTGTCTCCGCAAAGTTGGTGTTGTGTTTCAGGTCAACAAGCATCGGTATATTGTATTCTTTCGGGACACCTTCAGCCTTATCGTAAAACAGGAAACATAATTCTTTGCTAATATTTTTCCTTGAATATACATTTCCCGCTGATTTACAAATGGTATCTAGCCTCCTATTGACCAAAATACCCACTGATACTTTATATTCAAGAATTAATATATTTTACGTATATTTATTCCATTGTTGATAATCGATCACTTCACAGAGGGCCGCCCCAAGATTAAAATCGCTGTGTACACGTGTTAAAACGTTATCAGTGGCGACAGAATTAAGATATTCAAGCAAACAGGACTACAATCCATTTAAATCCTCATTCTAAGACCCATTTTCAAAAACTCGGAATCATAAACCGGGCTGACATTTTCTACATCCATTTCTTTCAGAGGTCATTCTTTTGAATGCCTCCACTATGAGTCGAATTAGGGACCCCTGGCTTACTAGTCTTACTCTCTACCTAGTGAGCTAAAGAGAATTCTTCCGAGTATTATTTAACCAGAGTGACACAATAACGCAGCGTAATTATCTAGATTTTATAGTTAAACCCATGACTATTAGCTACCTAGAGTACATCAGGTTTTCTTTGGTGTACGTAGCCAAAATTAAGATAACGTCATGGAAAGTTTGTTACATCATAATCTTGAATAAAATCATAAATGCATTTTCTAGTGTTGTTACAATTGCTTACCAAAAATGGATACATAAATATTTAAAAGTCCCGTTTCAAAGAAAACCGTATTATTATATATCAATGTTTTGGATAGAGTAGCGTTTGAAATCTTTCTAAGACATATTCCTTCAAGACCCTGCTGATTTTATACGGACACCCCGAAATGACCAATCGAGTTCGGAAAACAAGTAAACAATATCAGCATCTGTACCTCAATAAGGAGTTGTCGCCTAACTGCGTCGGCGGCCAGCGTGGACTGAGCCTTCACGTTAATACTGACAGAACCAAGGCCGGCAGGAACCACAGGGAAAAACACGGACTTTGTTCCACCAGCTGTTACCTAGGGGACAGAATATCGGGATATAATGTAAGTCGTGAAACATATGGTTTCGTTTGTATTTGACAGGTTCAAGATGGTTAAAACGTACTTAAAATACACATAAGCATTATACTATATGATGATACTATCGCATTAAACATTTTTTATAAAAATCACATTCTGATGGACGTATTTGAATTAATTTATTATACTGATAATTAACAGATACTGATTTTCAAACTTTACCTACGATGTCTTTTCACAATGGTTCAGTTTATTGCATTTTCTGGTTTTCAGTTTAAGAAATACAATAATTACCGGAAATGAATAATTAATTCGTCAAATGAGATAACAAAATCGACACGAAAAAAAATTAAACGTTCTCAATATCTGCAATATTTCTAAAAATGAAATATCTTTCAATGTCTTAATTCTGAAGCGTGGTTAGTATGGACATATATGGGAAGTACTGGGAACAATTAAATTTGATGTTTTAATATAGATTTGATATTAGGAGACAAAATAAACCTCGCAACAATTATATAACTTCATAGAAAAAAAAATCACAAAAATTGATCAGCAAGAATTTAATACTTCATAGGAACTCCGATGAAAGTTGCCTGTTGATTTCGTTTTACCTACTCAAGATAGTAGCTACACTTTTTTGAATGGAGATTATTTTGAAGAAAAATAATCCTTAACTGATTATCTAGTTCATCAAATTAATGCATGTAATAATTTTCTATATGTCTGCCTAGTTTTGGTTATTGACTCGACGAAACAGCTTTAAGTTAAACAAAAAATGGAATCAACGAGAGGAAAGACGTTAAGGAAAAAAAACTCAAGCTAAAGTTAGCTCTAAGTCATCTTCTTAAGCATCCTGATTGGAATTTGTATGTAAAAGAAATCTATGACATATCGTCTTCGCCATTTGTACAGTATGCATAAAAGTATGCCTCCAGATAGTTTCTGGTCCCAGCTAATGACGTAAGATTTTGAAATGACTTGATTGCAAGCAAACGTTCGAATTGAAAACGAGATATTCCGTCTTTTTGTAATACAGAGTTATCTGCTCTTGTAAGCAGGTATTTATTGTTACGTCATTTGTTTGTGAGAGTAACGTCATAATTTGTTGAGAAATCGACGTAATTTTCTCACACAAGCTAATGACGTAACAATCAATACCTGTTTACAAGAGCAGATAACTTTGCAATACAAAAAGGCAGGTAATAGCTGTATATCTACTTACATGTACGGTCTTTGTGGTTGTCTGGGCGATATAGGACTCTGAGCCATGTGTATCGAATACTATATTTACCAGATCATCGTTCTTTTCTAATGTGACAACGACCTGGAATGTAACAAAGTTCAACCAAACATATTACTTACGGTCAGCGGTGTACAAGAACGAACTGATATTACTTAAAAGACGTCATGAAAATACCACCCTTTATTTATTCTTTCACATTGCGATGATTATCTGTTAGTTTTATGTATAAAAGTGATTGTAAGCCTTTATTTTTGTTTCACAATTATAACCTATACTATTTTCTATATGTTGTAAAGTGCTTTAGAGCAACTTATATAGGGCGCTATATAAATGTTGTATGTTATTATTATTATTTGATTTTTAAACTTTGTGTCAGCGCCAACTCAAAATTATCAAATGTTAACTGTTCAAGTTTACTGCTTCAGAACACAACAAGATATCAATATATTACTGATATATTTAGATATTTTTCCATTCGCAAACACATGTTTGTTGCCATTATAAACAGCGGCAAAATTATTTATTGAAAGTTGTTAGTTATGTAACTTTTTGACGTCGCGAGGATATTGTCAGTGCAATAACCTTTTGTTGCCCTGTAGAAACTATCAGTGATAGTTAAAATAAGGTTTAAAATAATGCAGTGTTAATGTGCAAAGATGAAACAGAAGTCGAAATGAAAAGAAGAAAGAACAAAAACTGTTATACAAATATGTCGTTTTGAACTTGCCAGCTCTTAATGATTTTGTTTTTCTGTGTCTCCTGACTCAGAAATATGATACACGCTGGATATACGTACGTCCATATCCATAGTCATATAGTTGAAAACATTGGCTTGTAATACGAGTTGTTCTCCTCTTACAACTGAGTAAGGCAATGTCAGGCTGACAAAGAATGGCCTGAAGGCTTCAACCTGTAAAATCAAGAGAGGCTGTTGTAATTTGCCAAAGTCATAAGTCGTCGTCGATTATTATTATTTTTTGCAAAAGACACCGAGTGTGTTGGAACTTAAACATATTAAAAACAATAAGACCAGTGAAGCGTATGCATACATCATTTGGTGGACAACTCGTACAATTTTACACCTTTCTGTGCATATGCTTCACTAGTCATTTGTCTGATGAAGGTGACAGTGTACTTATCGTACTAGTCGCATATAAAATATGATTGGTTGTGAAAAAGTACTTCTCAGTACCAATATACTATACATGCTGGTTTAGGTTCAATATAAAAACATACAATATCTACAACACACAACGAAAACGTCGGAACGAAAGTAATATTTTTACAAAAGATCATCATGATACGATAATGACAAAATTAGGCTTTCCAAAACGGATAAATAATCTTTTTTCTTGGTCATATTATAAGTTCAAAACTATTGTATACTATGATAAGCATGCCTTTGCGCTTGTTGGAGCGATTCCGAGGCCAGTAGTGGCGTGGACAGCAAAGGCACTGGCAACCCATGACGTAATCGTATCCGGGACCGTGGCAGCAATGGTCACGTGGCCGTTAGGTCTACGTAAGTAAACAAATCGAAAATGAATGTTGAAATCGACTATTGATGCGTTGTATTATCAGTTACTGTATTCAAACCTGTTATTACGACCAATCATTTTGTAAAACAGTTTTAATGTCTGTATATACAGGTATTTGATTTTATTATATATTCTTAAGCGTCCGGAATATTTGAAAACAAATATTTGAGACATTTTGTCTTTAAAATATATTAGACTGCACAAAAAAATCCGATTTATTATACTCAATGTAATAGATGTATTGAAATTTTATTGTTGAAAACAAATGTTTATTGTATAAAATGACCCATTTCCGGTGCAATATTGCCGTTCAATAAAAACGATATAGCACACGTACAAGAACACTATTGTGACGTCATAATAATTTATGACGTCACAATAAATATATGACATCGTACTATTGTCTCTGTAGAGAAAAACATACCGCCCGAGTCGA
>JAULCA010172387.1:0-14666 GCA_032360845.1 Crassadoma gigantea | reverse complement strand
TTTTAAAAACAAAATCAACTGTCTGAAAAAATATAGCAGAACTCAGGTGACCGTTAAGGCCCATGGGCCTCTTGTTTATATATTATGCTGTACTGCGGCATCCGTCGTCCGTTTGTCAACTTTTTCCTTTGAATGACTTCTTCTGAAGAACTGAGGGACCTAGGGTGATGATATTTGGCCAGTAGGTACCTCTGATGGAGTGCAAAAAAGTTTCCTCATTAAACGACCTTGACCTACTTTCAAGTTCCATAAGGCATAGGATCATAATATTTTGCCAGTAGGTACCTGGGATAGAGTGCTATAAAGTGTCCTCATTAAAATGACCCTGACCTACTTTCAAGGTCACAGGGGTCAAATATGTTAAATAATTATACAATCTTATTCTCATGTTCCATAAGGCTTAGGTTCATAATATTTGGCCAGTAGGTACCTGTGATAGAGTGCTATAAAGTTTCCTCATTAATATGACCTTGACCTATTTTCAAGGTCACAGGGGTCAAATATGTTAAAAATATTTAACAATCTTCTTTCTCAAGTTCCATCATGATATTTGGCCAGTAGATACCTGGGATAGAGTGCTCTAAATTTTCCTCATTAAAATGACCTGGACCTACTTTCAAGGTCACAGGGGTCAAATATGTTAAAAACTTTAACAATCTTCTTCTCAAGTTCCATAAGGCATAGGATCATAATATTTGGCCAGTAGGTACCTGGGATAGAGTGCTATAAAGTTTCCTCATTGAAATGACCTTGACCTATTTTCTAGGTCACAGGGCTTAAATATGTTAAAAAATTTAAGCAATGATATCCTAAGATGCATTTTGGATACTTTCATAATACTTTTGTATGTCTCGTAGACCAGCTGTGAGTCATTTTCTTTGTTACTGTTATGTGGTCAAATGTCAACATGAAAGTGCTAGCTGGAGTCAAAGGTCAACATCGGTTAAAAGCTTCAAATTTAAAAGTTCAAGCAACAATAACTTCAGAAGCTTTTAAGAGATGTTAAAATGTCTTGTTTTCTAGTTGACAAATTTAGTCTGAAGTTATCTACATATAATTTTCATGTAATAAAAGAAACAGGTGAATGATACAGGCCCTCTGGGCCTCTTGTTTTTTTTATTTTAACAGACTTTAATTTCTAGATGTCATGATAATCAAACAATTAAAATGTTTAAATTTCTATATTGTTTTCAATGTAAAAAACAATCAAAATATTATATTATTTTCAAGTAACTTTATATTAAATTATTTAATGCTGACTGTTGCAGTTTATAACATTTAAAATCCATGTAAATGTTTAGTTCCACATCCTATGTCACAGCTAGTGACATTGTCTTCACTATGATTTGTGCACTGCAGTAAACTAACATGAAAAGAAAGAAAAAAAACAAAAAGTAAAATAAAAAAGATACCAAAAAAAAAAAAATTGAAAGTAAAGTAAGGCCAAAATGAAACAAAATATGTGTCGGTATTTATTTGGCCTAATGATGTAAATAAGATTAAACTACACAAAATAAGACCACATTTACATACAAATCATAAGATTAAACAATTATCCCCAGAAGGAAAAGTGGACAGTACTGCACAAAATAAATGAAAAGTACGCACAAAATAATAAAATTGAAAGAAACATTTATATTAAAGATACCTGGGTAAGGAAACATGGAGAAATAAATCATATTTCGGTCTCATGCACTTGTGTTCTGGTGTGCTTTGAAGGAATAAAAAAGGCACTGATGGCTTTTTGATGTTTCGCAATGTTTGAGATTCAATGTCAGTCCCTTCTAATAGTCAGTCACTGACGCTTGAACATTTGACAACAGCAATGACGGTGATGTAAAGTAACGTAAAGGAAAATGATGCAATCATCAATCATTTGTTTCAGTGGAATTTTCTGCTGTTTTTTTTAGACATTGGGGACATTTAAACCACAGCTGGAGGACGATCCAATTGTAAATGCTCACCTGAAGACCCTTTATGACAACCTACTTGAACAGAATCTCTGTAGAATTATAGAACCTTTCTCCAAAGTTCAGGTAAGAAACTGAGAAGAAAAGTTGACAATTTCCTTTTAACTTATTTGTTTAAAAGTATAGTTTGAAGAACTACTCAAGTTTGTTCAAATAAATTACCTTTGCTTATTTTCAAGGTCACAGGAGTCAAATATGTTAAAATCTTTTTATATTATGCCATCAATATTTTGCCAGTTGACAATTGTTCAAGGACACAGGAATAAAATTAAGATAAAATGAATATGATAGGAAATTGAAATGACTTTTTTTGAATACATTGGTGATATATTGCTCAGATGAGAAACTGTCAACCGAGATGAAGTCTCAGTCTACCTATTGCGATCGCATTTTGTCCCGCGTGCGTCGTAAACAATTTAGATTTTCAACTTCTTGTCAATAACCAAAAGACCCAGGGTACTGAAATTGGGCCTGTAGAATGCTGGGATGAAGGGCTACCAAGTTTGTTCTAATGAATGACCTTTACCCACATTCAAGGTCACAGGGGTCAAAAGACTTAAAATCTTCAATAAACTTCTTCTCAATAACAAAAAGGTCTAGGGTACTGATATTAGGCCTGTAGCATGCTGGGATGAAGGGCTACCAACTTTGTTTTAACGAATGACCGATACCCGTTTTCTAGGTCACAAGGGTCAAATGTCTTAAAATCTTCAATCGACTTCTTCTCAATAACCAAAAGGCCCAGCATACTGATTTGGACCTGTAGCATGCTTGGATGAAGAGCTACCAAGTTTGTTCAAATAAAAGATCTTCTCTTATATTAGAGGTCACAGGGGTCAAATATGTTGAATGAAATCTTTGAACAATTTCTGAATAACCATGAGACCCAAAAATTTGATATTTGGATGAAGGGCCATGAAGTCATTTGCATGACCTTGACACGATTTCAAGGTCACATTTGGTCAGATATGTAAATGACCTCATCTTATGAAACAAAAGGTCTAGGATGGTGATATTTAACGAGTTACATGCTGAAATGAAAAGGCTTTAAAGTTTGTTAAATGTAATGACCTTGTTCGAAAATCAAGGTTATTTGATCAAATAATTTAAAAACTTTCAACAGGTTGTTTTGAATGCTGTCATTAATACTGATATAATGCTTGTAGCTTTATTGAAGATCATCTTTTAGGTTACAAGTGTGTGACTAATACCAGGTGAGCAATGCATGCCCATGGGGCCTCTTGTTTCTTTCACATTAAGTACAGAACTAGTAAATATGTGAAATAACAAATTCACTTTGAAGGTTGTCTTTTATACACAGCAGTATTACATTTAGATCAAAATTAACATGACTTGATCAAACATATTAGAGAAAAGAAGAGAAAAGATCGAACTGACAAAGTACCAATGAAGATGGTACAATGGTGGGCTCCAAGATCCCTCTGGGATCTTTTGTTTTATGATGTTATACTTACCATGACTTTATGGAGTTCCAGCCTGTATTCCTCCCCTTGTCTCCTCGTCCTGAATTGTCTTTTGGCCCCATGAAAGATTTTTGAGGAAGGGAGATCATTCTGTGACTATCGTCAAGATATGGGTCACGTTGGGGTTTGAATGGCAGGGTTTATTTTAATCCTTTGTTTTTTGGGCCACAAAGATGGGTGCAGGTATTAAATGTGCATACTAAAGTAATGGTAAGTATTATGTCATGAAAATTGGTTTTACATAAAAAAATTCAAAATAATTTATAAAAGCCACTTTCTTTTTACATTTTAATTTAATTTTTTCCTTTTGTTCCCAGGTTCAACATATTGCTAACTTAATTAAATTACCAATGGTAAGTATTGGATATGAATGTTGTCATATATAGTTAACCAAGCTGACTTGAACTTGTGCTGTCCATGTCAAGGAATACAGAGGTGAAATTGCTAGGGAGGTACTAGGAAACTGCGTTGTCATTTTTAGCTCTTCTTGGAATAGGTAGCATCAGCGTCAGTGTGAAAATGTTCAAGTTTTACCTGCAAGTTTTCTAGAAACGGTATGAGTACTAGGATGATGATATCTGGCATGGAAGTTCTTGTTGGCTATAATATTGATGAAGTGCAGTTAAAATTAAAAAATAATTTCACGTTTTAAATTTTTTTTACCTGTTTTGTTCTTTTTTGAACCTCATTGATGTTAAAGTTGTACTTGGAAGTTTTTTAGAAGCTTGTTAAAATTTTAAGGTCAACTGAGCTTTAGCTCAAGTGACCTATTGCTATCCGTATTCGTCTGTTGTCGTGCGACGTGCTTAGTGCGACGTGTGTCGTCCATTAACATTTAACATTTTCAACATAAGCTGAAATACTGTCAATTTAGGGATAATTTTGAAAAGCTATTTCAAGCTTAAAGTCAAGTTTTACTGGGCCGATTTAACTGAAACTTGATAGAAATGATCGACTTATGATCCTGACAAAGTGTTATTTTTTTCGGCTCGATCAGAAATCCAATATGGCCACCACGGCAGCCATTTTGAAGAGCTATTTCAAATTTAAAGTCAAGTTCAACTGGGCCGATTTAACTGAAACTTGGCAGGAATGATCGACTTTTGGTCCTGACATACTTAATGTTACACTTAATTATTTTTTACTCAAAATTTGGTAGGGATGATTGACATCAATATCTCCACTTCATATTCCAACAACAAAAATTAATACATTGTACTGTAGGACTCAGGTGACCATTAAGGCCCATGGGCCTCTTGTTAGAAATTGTTAGAAGTTTAGGTTAAAACCTTCAAACCACTTCTTCTGATTTACCTAAAGGCCCAGAAGCCTGATATTTGTCTTGATAGGTTCCTAGGACAAAGCCTGACAAAGTTTGCAAAAGAAATGACCTTTACCCATATTCAAGGTCAGAGGTGTCAAATTTTTTCATGAAATATGTGTACTAAGATGCTGATAATTGGCATGGAGGTTCCTATGGGGTTTAATATTGATGGAGTGCAGTTGAAATTAAAAAAAACTTTCATTTTTTTACCTGTTTTGTACTTACTTTTTTTTAACCACATCATCATTTAAGTTTTTAAGAAGTTTGTCATTCATTAAATATGTGTACTAAGATCCTGATATTTGGCATGGAGGTTCCTATGGGGTGAAATATTGATGAAGTGCAGTTGAAATAAAAAAGTTATTTCAAATTTGGGAATTATTTTTCCTGTTTTGTGATTAACTTTTTTGAACCACGTCAATGTTAAAGTTTTACCTGCAAGTGAGCTTATATTATGGTGCAGCATCCGTCTGTCCCTCTGTCCGTCGTCCTGTCGGGGAGGGGGGGCAACAGGGGAAATGGAGGTAAAACCTTTAAAATCCTTCTTCTACTGTAGGGATTAGGGGATTTTATGAAAGCATCCCTAGGTGGTGAGGATTCAAAATTTTACAAATGGTGGGTCAGACCCTCAGGAGGCTGAGGGACGGGGCGAAAAGGGGGCAATTTGGCTATACTGCTACAAACTAAGAGATGGATATCAACCATATTTGACTGGAAGCATCCCTAGGTGATGGGGATTCAAAATTTTTTGGCTGTGGGGCGAGGCCAAAAGTGGGCAATTTTGTTACATTGCTTTAAGCGACTGCTCCTCTGGAACTAAGAGATAGATATCAACCATATATGACGAGATGCATCCGTAGGTGGTGGGGATTCAAAATTGTACAAGTTGTGGAGTGGACCCCCAAGGGGACTCAGGGTGATGGGCCAAAATGGGGCAATTTGTCTATATCCTTGCTATAAACAAATTCCTCTGTAGAGCTTTGCCATTGATTTGATTTGAATCAGAAGCATTTATAGGAGGCAGGGATTCAAAATTGTGCAAATGGTTGGGCTGACCCCCCCTCCCCCCTAAGGGTGGGGCCAATAAAGTTTATTACTTTGACATCGACATCCCCAACATATAACTATATAAACAATTGCTTAGTATAAAGAGAAGAATGCACTTTTGCCCAACCTTGGAGACATAGTCCCTGGGTCATAACTTTAAAATGGTTGAGATCCCCACCCCAAACTATTCATACAAATGCTGGGCATAAAGAGATGAATGCAGTCATGACAAAAAAAAAAAATCCAAAATATACTGATTACTGAAACACTTTTCCCTAGAGTGTGATGAGCACTTGCTCAGTAATGATTATACCCTAAATTAAACAATGTATTGTCATTATTAAGCATGCATTGTACCCTGATGTGATATGCACCCCAGGGTAGTTGGAATGAAGAAAACATTTTATAAAATAACGTCAGCATACTGTATTTTGCACATTTTGTTTCAAAGTATAATATATGTACATTATCATTTACTCATTACTCTTTCTAATACAGACAATATTTATCTTATAGTTTGTTCGTTATCAGGCTAGCATTTTAGAGGACAGATTGAAATTGCCATAAAGAAGTATATGTAACTCAGAATTGAATCCAGCCCGTTCACTATTAAGCCAGTGGTAATGATGGTGGCTGCTGTATTATCATCTTAGCTCCAATTTGTTAAGTATTTTATATTTAAAAGGTTTCTGCTTGTTATTTTTTCTCAGGATACGATAGAGAAGAAGCTTTCACAGATGATCCTTGATAAAAAGTTCCATGGTAAGCTAAGTATACCCCCACAACAAAATTAGGGGGTTTACTGGAATGAGCTTGTCTGTCTGTCTGTCTGTGGAAAAAGTTTTTCTGGGAACCTAAAGTAATGGACTAACTTCAACAAAAGTTTGCAGATATGATAACTACTACCCAAAGTTGTTTAAATGATTGATCTTCGTCCATCCAAGGTCAAAAGGATGAAATATGTTAAAATCTTTCAAACAACTTCTTTTGAATAATTAAGAAGCCTTAGATGATGAAATTTGGCCAGTGACATGCTTGGATGAAGGGCTTCTTAGTTTGTTCAAATGGATGACCTTGAATTTTATTCAAGGTAATAGATATAGAATATGTTAAAAACAACTTCTTCTGAATAAATAAAAGGCCTAGATTGATGATATTTAGCCAGAAACATACTCGGAAAAGTGCCTCAAAAATGCCCACTGACTTTAAATAAAATTGATCTTATCTTATTTTTATCTTCGATGAAGAACTACTACATTGCTGAAATGAATGTCTTATATTTGTTGAGTTGCATGCTGAGATTAAGGGCTATATAAAGTTGTTCAGCACAATGACCTTTTAGGTCACCTGAAACAAAGTCTCAAGTGACCTATTCTAATGGTCATTTGTCCGTCATCCATCGTCCATCGTGCATCCGTAAGCAATTTACATTCTTGACCTCTCAGAAATGACAGATATGGTAGAATCAAATACTCTTCATAGAAGGGTCTTAAATCATTCATTCATATCTAGTTGTAACTTTTAGTATAGGATGATGGTTTGATCCTATGCACATATTGACCTTGCTGACCCCCATGGGCTGAAGGGAGGGTCTAGAATGGGTCAAATTGTCAAGTCCCTGATATGGTAGAATCAAATTCTTTTTTTTGTGGATGGAGAAGTCTTAAGGCCCATCACCAAAATTGTGTATTTCATGACCGTAGGATCTCACGTTTCCTGCTGGGGAGGGGGTAAAGTTTACCATAGTTCATGTAAGAAAATGATCTTTCTAGAATGATTTCATTAGTTTCCATTGGAAATAACTCTAACTTGATCAGAATTATAAGTTTGGGATGGAAGTTTGATGGTATGCACATATTGACCCTGACTGACCCTCATTGCCTTTTTATCACAGGAAGCTCAAAACAAATATCTTTCTCATACCAAATGGTGTGTTATATTTAGATGATGTATTCAACTTACAATTTAGTTTTATGTAATTAATGTTCAATGTAAAAAGATGCAAAGCTGCCAAATGGCAAATTATAGTACACAAAAACTCTTTGTTGTTGAATCAATATATTAGATATTTGATAGGACAGCTGTTTACTATTTAGCCAGTACTCAAATAAACAAAAAAACAATCCAACAGCTTGTTCTACTGTAAAAAGAAAGAAAGAATTGGAAAGATGAGGTGCCCAAGCTGGGATCAAACCCATGACCCCAGGTTCCAGAGGCCAATGCTCTACCACTGCTCTTAGGGATATATCCTGTCAGCTGACTGACAAAACCACTATTTGTACGTAGTACATATACTACCTAGATCTTTCACACTACTTTTGCATTACATGTAGTTCAAGTTACCTTTGTTACAAAATGATTTCTTTTTCATTTGGCAACATCGATACCGTCAGCTTTTAGGTCACCTGAGCTGTAGCTAAAGTGGCCTATTATTGCTATCCATCTTCGTCCGTCGTACATCCTGCGTCGTCCATCGTTCATTTAACATTTTCAACTTAAGCTGAAATACTGTCAAAGGGATTTCATTGATACTTCCTGGGAATGTTACTGACAACTCCCTGCCTAAGTGTTGTTATCATCCAATATGGCCGCCACGGCAGCCATTTTGAAAAGCTATTTCAAACTTAAGGTCAAGTTCTACTAGGCCGATTTAACTGAAACTTGGTAGGAATGATCGACTCACAGTCCTGACCAAGTGTTGTTATTTTTCGGGTCGATCTTAAATCCAATATGCTGCTAAGGCAGCCATTTTGAAAAAAACTGTTTCAAGCTTAAAGTCAAGTTCTACTTGGCCAATTTAACTGAAACTTGGTAGGAATGATCAACTCGTTGTCCTTGCAAAATCTTTTGTTTTTCAGGTGGATCAATAATCGAATACGGTTCCATTTTGGAAAAAACTATTTTAATCTTAAAAGTTCTAACAGGCTGATTTAACTGAAACTTGGTCTAGGAATGATCAAGTCATTGTCCTGATAAACTAATAGGACTCAGGTGACCGTTAGGGCCCATGGGCCTCTTGTTATATAACTTAGGTGACCGTTAAGGCCCATGGGCCTCTTGTTTAGGATGGATGTGGTCCCCCTAGGGGCAGAGAAGCAAGGGGTTGGGGGAGGGGGGAAAAGTAAATCATCAAATCTCTTCTCCATACCAGTTTGTGACCCAATAGGGGAAATAGAGAAAAAGGTTAATATTTCTCCTTCTGTACAAATAGAGGGGATAAACCAAATTTTCAAAATTTGTTAAAAAAATTGACAAAATGATCACCTGCAGTTAATATACACAAGTCTGTTTCTACACTTGTTTTTCAGTAAAAAAAAATATTTGAAAGTTTGCATAATTATATATCAATAAGTTATTGAAACTTTATGGTGAAAAATGAAAACCTTGATATTTAGCCCTCGTTTAATTTCAAATAGTGTTAATATATTTAAGTTACATTTGACTCTTTGTCAGTTAGAACTAACATATATCTGACACAATATTGAACTGATTTATATCTTTAAAGGTATTTTGGACCAAGGTGCAGGAGTGCTGGTGGTATTTGATGAGACACCAGTGGACAAGACATACGAAACATCATTGGAGACGATACAGAACATGGGCAAAGTGGTTGATGCACTCTACAACAAGGCCAAGAAGTTAACTTAGTACTAGATAATTTCCAGTTTAATATGGTTCTCTGCCTGATATTCAGTGAAATTCTGCAAATGTAGACAGCATTTGGTACTGCATGAAATTCTGAAGATTCTGTACTGTATTTAGAGTTAATACTGTGTTAAAATTCAGTTTGCAACTGTTTCTGTAGTAGGGTTGGTAAAATTCTACGGACTCTGATGTTTGGTCAGTGAAATTCTACATATTCTGTTAAACACTTGAGTGTGTTGGACCAAGATAGTTTTCTTTTGCAGTATCTTTGAGAATTGAGAATTTGGGTATTGTTTTCAGACCAAATACAAGATGAAATTTTAATCTTTGAAAAACTACAGATAACTTATAGTTTAGTGACAGTTATTTTCGCACAAGAGGTTGCTCACCTTTTATTAGTGGTAGTTTCAAGTATCATTTTGACAGTTATTTAAATGTTATATAATATTTTCAAATTTTAATGAATAGTGAATCAAAGTTTTCACCAGTAAGAACAGGAATGTCATTTCACAAATAGTGTGAAATTCTTAACAGTATACTTGCTGTACAGGACTTTAGTGGTATTCTTCATTTACAGTGCTTCTGAATTGATATTTTAAATTTTGTATGATGTTATATTAGACACTTTATTTTGTCTGTTCATATATGGAAATAATTGGAATTTACTTTTCTGTACCCCAAAATATATTAGCTTGGAAACGGAAGATCTGTCATGAGTTACCTTTCATATTAGATTTCTGGTGAGTTCCAAGTTCTAAGCAAATTTCATTTTCAAAGTCCCCTAGATATGCATACTAAATTTTGAGTCTGATTGGAAAACCAAGATGTTCAAGAAGCAGTCTAATAAAATATCATTAGCACTATTTCTCAGAAAATGCTTGAAGGATCTTTCTCAAATTTTATATATATGAACTTCCCCAATAGTCGTACTTATTGATATTGAAATTTAGGACAGATGGGGAAAAAAAACGGGATGGCCACCAGTCAGCCATCTTGAATGTAGAAGTTCAATTTTGTTATCACTACTCTGTCTCCCTTTGTTCCTTGTAAAAAATACCCCTGGCCCTAATGAGAATTTATCCATCATTGACAGCACTTCTTAAATGTAAGAATTAAAATGTTTTAGCCTTTGGCATATATTCAGTTATGCAATTCTTATAAAATAATATTTGTTTCATAGGCGCAAATAACATACATTTTGTATGACATTCTGAGGTTTTAGTTATTGTATAAGATTTCGTAAAAGAACCTGTAAGATAAAGGAAGAGCAAAGAAGGTAAAAAGATCATTGTTTGTAGATCTGATAAAGATCCTGTCATGGTGAACACCAAGATCCTTCTAGGATGTCTTGGTTATGTAAATTTTACCTGCATTTCACCGAAAATTTTAGCTTACATGGTCCAAAATCAAAAGACCGAGGTGAGCTTATGCCATACCATGGCGTTCGTCGTCTGCCCTCCGTCATCCATCCATCGTACATACATCAACAATTGCTTTAAACGACTTCGCTTAACCAATGATTGGAGTTGAACTAAATTTGACTGGAAGCATCCCTAGGTGGTAGGGATTCATGATTTTACAAATGGTGGGGCTGACCCCCCAAGTGGCTGAGGGGCGGGGGCAATTGGGCTATATTGATTTAAGCGCTGCCTTCTCTGTAACTAAGAGATGGATATCAACCACATTTGACTGAAATCATCCCTAAGTGGTAGGGATTCAAATTTGTGAAAACGTTGGGGCTAACAACCCCCCCCCCTCAGTTAAGGGTGGAGCCAAAGTTTATTACTTGGAAATAGTTGAGATGCCTACCCTATAACCATGTATACAATTGCTGAGTATAAAGAATGCACATTTTTTTCCTGGATGGCCCTTATAGACACTTCCTGGGTCCTAACTTTAAAACGGTTCAGATCCCCACCCCAAAACTATGTATACAAATGCTGGGCGTAAAGAGACAAATGCATGATATTAGAATAGACCCTGGAGTCTGACCGAACCCCTAGGGACCTAGTTTCTTAGTTACAGCTTGGAAATTGTTGAGATCCCCACCCTATAACCATATATACAATTGCTGAGTATAAAGAGAAGAATGCACATATGCTTCCAGGATGGCCTTGGGGTCTGCCCCACCCTTGGAGACTTAACCCCTGGGTATAACTTTTAAATGGTTATTATCCCCACCCAAAAACTATATATACAAATGCTGGGCAAAAAGAGACGAATGCAGTCATGATATTAGAATTAACCCCAGGGTCTGCCCCACCCTTGCAGACTTAACCCCTGGGTCATAACTTTGAAACAGTTGAGATCTCCACCCCAAAACTATAAATACAAATATATAAACTTTATTTACTTTACAACAATTATTAAACAAGTTATATTAACTTTTATTACATATTTGCAAGTGAAATATAGGTAATTTATCAATATGATAAAAACTGCAGTGATGATATAACATTTTTCAATGATGATATAAGAAATCTTATATCATCACTAGTGATGATATAAGTTTTGGCCGGAACTTTTAGGCAGGAAGGAGGGGTCTAAATGTTGGAGGAAACAGCAGTAACTAGAATAAAACCATTGTGGTGAGGCAGATAACAAGTGTAACTTATCAGCACTGATCCGAAATCATACCTGGCCATCTTTGTCAAAGGAAAGTGCACTATCCACTGCGCCACCCAACCTCCAACTAACATCTTGGAAGTCCGCAACAAAGTTGGAATCATATATTTACAGATAAGCAAATCTAGTTAATAGTGACTTATTCCTTGGGGAAAAAAAGTCACTAAAGTGACATTGTCAGTGTAAAATTGTTTCCATTGATCTCGTTAAGTCTTTCACCTGTCTAAACTGTTCACCCTCTATCCGAGAATCATCAGGCGATTGTAAGCTCGGCCTTTGGTCATAAATTGCCTCCTAAAACAATGTCACTGTTCAGTGAGAACAGTTTTCACACTGTAGTAAACGTGAATTACTACTGAGAACAGACAAAATCAAACTCTTAGTTGAATGTTGGTGTGATGAAAGAGCACGTGTCTACCAGTTCACGTCTAGCACCACCTAAGGCTAAGAAATATCGTCATATATTGCCGATCGACAGCGACAGTGAATAAAAATCCATTTGATAACATCCTCATAACTTGTAAATTCATAGGCTCTATTTCTTTTTTTCCCATATGAATCGCTGAATAAAGTCATTTGAAGTAGCCATGTTGGACTTTGAAAAATCCCCAGCACTCTCACCAGTCGCTTATATAACTACGCACGCAGTAGGTGGACTATGTTTTTTTTATATCACTAAGTATCTATCATATCATTTCTCCTCCATAAATATTAAATATTTATCAAATTATAGGAATTAATAAATACAAAATTGAATTTCGTAGCGTTGGTTATTTTAAATTCTTTTTTTTTAAAGTGGGACTTTATTTTTTAGCAAATTAAAAATTTTGAAGTGTGCACTTATCCCGATCAGCTGTCTCGACCGGCAGACATCGAAGGAATCTAGGCTCACTATCAGGCATTAGAAGGAAATTTAAAGATGCGCCAACTCTAGTCTTGAATTCCTCCGAGATGTAATAAAAAGAAAATTCAATGGTTTCCAGTTTAATATCAAAGACATTTCATTCATATGGCAGATTTTTTTTATATTTTCACTTGTGCTGCACACTCTTGAAAATATAAAAAAAATCTGCCTTACTCATGAAATATATTTGATATTAAATGGGAAACCATTGAATATCCTCTATATATTAATCACTCTTGTTTGCCCGGATGTTAGCGTGCTGGGGGTCTTAATGTGGAAGTAAACTGGAGTACCTGGAGAAAACCATTGTGGTTGGGCAGGTGACCCCATACCTGTTCACGTCCGATCGGGAAATCGAACCCTGGTCGCCTTGGTGAAAGGCAAGTGCTTTATCTACTGCGCCGCCTGACCGCCTAATACAAATGCAATACTAATATAATAAAAAATGCTGGGCAAAAAGAGAGGAATGCAGTCATGATATTAGAATTGATCCTTGAGTCTGGCTACAACCCTAGGGACCTAGTTTCTGAGGCTCGGAAACAGCTGAGATCTCCATCACGTAAAATTGCTGGGCATGAAAAATCTAATACAGATATGATACAAGGATTAGCCTTGGGGTCTGGCATATTCCATTGGATCTCATTTGGAGAATATTTTGCTATGATTGGTTAGATATCCAGGTGAGCGATACAGGCCCTCTGGGCCTCATGTTTATGAGAATTTGGTTTGAAATTGGTTTGTGAATTGAATTCATCTAATCATATAAAAATTTAATTTTGTATTTACAATATCTTTTCAGTACATTGTGCTGTGAAATATGAAAAAAAAATGGTTGGAGAGAAAACAGGAATTTCTGTTTCTGTATAATGCAGTCTTAAAAAAAGTCTACTGCAGCTGGATTTTTTTTTATTCTTTAGTTTTTAAGGACACATTTGCTTATATGATATTCATGTTTGAAATCTAAAATATAGGTGAGAAATTCATAGAATTGAATCATTACATGTGAAAAATGGAGTCTGAATAAAGGTGAAATAGGAATTTACTTGGTTTTTAAGAGTTCAAAGATTAAAAGTATTGAATTGAAGAATGAGTGCTAAAGAGACTTTTTCATGAAAATTATTTGTGATTTTTGTGTGAAAGGTGTTGATTGAATAACACACTGAAAATTAAAAATTATGAATTTTCCCTTAATTATTTTAGTCATCATCAGATTGTTAGCTATTCAAATTGCATTATGTCTGTTGTCAACTAGCAGAGGCAGCTTACAGAAATTTCGCACATATGTTACATGCATCAAGACCTGAAGCTAAGTCAAATTTGAGATTTATTTGAACTTTAATAACAGAGTTATTACCCACGGTTTGAAACCACTTCAAAACCTTCGTTCGTCCGTCCGTCAACATGTTCAATGGTCTTTGACTTTTACGGAAAACTAGAACTAGCTGAGGCAGTATACTGAAATTTCTCACACATGTTACATGCATCAAGACCCGGAAGCTGAATCGAATTTGAGATTAAGGTAAACCTTCATGACAGAGTTATTGCCTACAGCTTCAAAATCACTTGGAAACCTTTGTTCGTCCGTCTGTCAACATGTTCAATGGTCTTTGTCTTTTACGGAAAACTAGCAGTGGCAGCTTACTAAAAATTTTGCACACATATAACAT
>JAULCA010172165.1:0-12349 GCA_032360845.1 Crassadoma gigantea | reverse complement strand
ACCATACTGTTTCTATACTGTTACTATACTCTAACCATACTGTTACATACTGTTACCATACAATTACTATACTGTTATCATACTGTTACCATACAATTACTATACTGTTATCATACTGTTACCACACTGTTACTATACTGTTACTATAATGTTACCATACTGTTACTATACTGTAATCATACTGTTACTATACTGTTATCATACTGTTACCACACTGTTACTATACTGTTACTGTAATGTTACCATACTGTTACCATACTGTTACTATACTGTAATCATACTGTTACCGTACTGTGGAAAGGTGCTAAAACAAACTCATTTCAATTTGGGGAACACATCAGCACCACATAACAATAAATGCTGACAAAATGCTCCAGCTGTCAGTTGAGTTCTGTACACTGACAATACAATGCTATATATTGTTACAGTATGAAACACAGGACCTTGTACTGCTTGGAGAGAAAATAAGCTGTACCACTATTAGGAGACTCGCTAGAAATATACTATTTGCTTGGCAATAGCAGATTCAGTTATGAGATAACTTTTTAAGATTGAATTGACCAGTAATATTTATTCCTCTTTGTCTGCCATTTAAGAGAAGAAATAAACAGTATTTCTCTACAGGAGAAATGTGCCTATGCAAATATTGAATAAAGAACCAAAGATCAGTGGCAGATCCAGAGACCTATCTTGGGGGTTTCATAATTTCCTGAGGGGTGGGGTGGGGGGGGGGGGGGTTCCATGTGGGTAAAAATTGAGGAAAATGGTGAAAATACATGAAAAGAAAATGTTCAGGGTGGGGGTGGGGAAGGGGTTTCCTGAAGCCCAAAAAAACCTATGCGCCTGGCACTCACCTATGTTAAACAGAGTAATGAAAATAATTGCATCATAGCATAACTTACCTTATCTAGTTCATCTTCCATTGCAATCTCTTTAAAAATTTCTGAAAGCGTAAAAAATTGACAATATTTAAACTTGGAACCCTGCGTATAACTATAGCATAAAATGTATACCCTTAGTCTTTTATTTTAAATATCTTGTGACTGGACTTTCAAATGTGTAGCAAAACTAATTTGCATGTTCAATTACTGCCAAGTCTAGATCATTTTCTTTAGCAGTGAACATATTCAGTATTACTTATGGTGAGTAATTTGACATCTGAATATTGCGGCGGAAGACAAAATCAAAAATTTCATTCAAAATATGTAATGCCAGTAAGGATGTATGCTCTATTGACATGACAAAGTGATCTCTGATTGTAGGAACATGGATAAATCTTGGGACCAAAAGGCATTATATATATTCCAGAAGAGGTAAACATTATGCTGTTCCTGTTTAAGATGGGTGTTTTCAGTAATTCACCCATGTTGGTGAGAATGCTGATGGATTTACCAAGTGATAAATCAATGCTGCCATTTTTCTGATATATCTGGTATATTTTTCAGTATTGATCCCAAAAAAACAATGAAATTGACTTTTTTGTTTGGAATATTTTCGGGATTGATCCTAAAAATTGTTTTCTCAAGGAAAAAAAATTGGGATTTCCCCCCAAACTTTTATTACTGTAACAGGAAAGAGAATAGTGTGCCTCCACCAGGGATCGAACCCTTGATCTCCAGGTTCCTAGTCGGATGCTCTACCACTGAGCTAAAGGGAAATTCCCTCTAGCTCGAAGGTGACCTAAATCTTATGTACAATTACAACCTGCCACACTACTCCCCCCTTTTTAAATGTGTTCGCCATCGAGCACCACAACCTAGGTTCTAACTACCTGTCACCATAGGGAGGGCCACGGACACCATTTGTAATAGGAAAGAGAATATTTTGCTTCTACCGGGGATTGAACCTTCAATCTCCAGGTTCCTAGTCGGACGCTCTACCACTGAGCTAAAGGGAAATTCCCTCTAGCTCAAAGCTAGAAGGCGACCTAAATCTTATGTACAATTAAAACCTGCCACATTACTTAATATGATGAAGTGTTTCAGAAATGTTTTGGATTGATCAGAAAATTGTATTTACTAAAATTAGAGTGATATAAAAAGACTAGGTGCTAGTTTTGTCATTTCTTACAATCAAAGACAAATTCAGAGCAGGAAATTATATGTCATTGACAACTTCCTCTCCACCATCCCAAAGAACTGAATGCTAATATGTTATTTCATTATTGTTATAAAAACTAAAATGCCGAATTATATTTTAATTGCTTAATTCAGTAGGATGACCCACCTTCCATGGTTTCTTTTCTGCTCCTGGGTTAACATCTACGTTCTGAACACTTGTTATTTTAAAAAATGTGCAAAACACTGGCCTTATGAAAGTTTAACACTGCATGTAAGCATAACTTTACAGTGATTTCTTTTAAAGGTGAGAAAAAATCTCAATTATTTCAGAAAAAATAAGCATGTTTGTTAGGGTAGTTTTCTATGCTGAAATAACAGAAAAATGCAGACGCATTTTTTTCGAAATATAAATAACTTCGTATTCATCGTTTAACAAATGTGAAATTTTGTGACTTACAATAAAGATATGTCATTTTGACTGAAAATAGGTTATCTCCCCTTGGAAGCAAATCTGGGGAGAAAACAACAATCTCTGTAACTGACACATGTCGTGAAATGGCAATGTTTGTGAAACATAATAAATTACATAAATACACAGGATTCAAACACTTGTAATCAACGCATGTCAGGCCTCGGTTCATGTGGAATGATAAGACACCATTCGAGGCTAGGCCATGCCCAGTGTTCGTGCTCTCGGTCTCTCAGCCTTACTAATCAGAGAGAGGCAACGCACAGATGTAGGCCTATACGTTGATCGCATTGGCATGGATAACTACCTACATACACATATTCATGACATACCTATTTGATATTTGGTCCGTAGTTCAGAACTTGCTGAATTGAAGAATATAGCAAATTCGTAAACAAAATTCTTACCAAAAAATATGAAGCTGTTTGCTACCGGAAACCAATTCACACGTTTTACGACATCTATTTTTCAGCCATAATATCATATGTCAGCCTTCCTAAGCATAGTAGGGAAATGTCCGAACCGCGTTAACCGGTTAATCTACTTAATGATTTTTGTATGATACTTGCATTTTTTTTGTTTCTGCTATGTTTTATTTTTCAGTTGATCTGCGTCCTTGACCAGTAAGTGAACGGAAGTACATTGTGCGACATAAAGATAGGAACCAAATTTTAAAATTATCCGTATTACTAACTTGCCTCTTTCACACAATGTCACGATATTGCCTAACTGCAAAGGTTAGGTACGAACTTACATACAATTACATGATTTAGCCATGTAACAGATGATTTTAATCAGATTGCAAACAATGTAAACTTATAGTCCACTAATCCTTAAACCCCCTCATCTCGATTCACTGAGAGCTAGTCCACTGCGAATTATTAATTAAGATGACTACCTTTATCTCCCGTTCGAACACATCTTCTATAGACATCGCAGAAGATATTGACTCCACATTCTAAGATTAGCGTAGTTTTCACAACAAAACCCTGCTCTTTACTTATTTCTTCCGTCACGGTGAATACCATGTATATTGTTGTAAAACACACACACACTCAGTTATTTTCTATTGACTAAAATGCATATATGATATAAAATAGCAAATTACGTACTGTTTTTGGTTTGTGCTGTTGTTACATCTTTGCCACCATGTCGTTTAAATTTCTAAGCAATAGTACAAGAACTTCCGGTGCAAGACGGCTGTTTTGAAAGGTGTAATGAATCACTGTACGTGTGTGATTTTTAATTAAAATTGGTTATATAAGTATCAATTACAGAAAACATTTAAAAGCAAATAAATATCTTTTTGTATATTTCTTTAAAGTAAAAGTGGTCATAAATAAAACCAATATTGTAAGGGAGAGTGTGCTGACATTGTCTGCAAAGAAACGATAACCATGGCAATGAGAGAGAGAAATGTCCAGGCTCAGGTAAAAAAAAATCACTTTACAACAATTATGAAACACGTTTTTTTTTTACTTATCTTAATCATTCTTGATAGTGTTGTCGGAGGAAACCGGAGTATCATAAGGAGAAAAACCACGTAGTCGGGCAGGTGACCCCATTCTTTTTCACGTCCGATCGGGAAATTGAACCCCGGCCGGTGCAAGGCAAATGCGCTATCCACTGCACCACCCGACCAGAGGGACCTGAGAATTTGTTACAGCTATATTTGGACCTTAACTAACAAGAGCTGTTTGAGAACAGCGTAGCTCGCCTATCGATGATTTATGTTAAAGAATAGGAAATATCAATAGAAACCAATGTACAGTAAAACCTCAATATAATGTCTGTCATTTCATTTTCCACCTCACTTACCGCCAACATATTTTCAGGTCCGTTAGTTATGTTTTTCTTAAGAATTCCCTAAACGTAATCGTTTCCCTCAATCTATCGCCAAAACCCTCTATAATGCCAACATTTCTTTGAACAAATGATGGCAATTTAACAAGATTTTCCTGTACTTTTGACATTTAAGAAGAGTTGATTAGCCAACGTAAAATAGTCAACAGCGTATTGATCATGGTGACCGATCCAACACTGCACAAACAAAAATGCCCAAAAACTTTAACCAAGTCCGACGTCCGACTAACCAGTCTTGGTCCCTAAAATAATGGAAACAATTGAGAACATTGCTTACACTCCATATAAATACTCAAACTTTATAATAGGTCATAGCCTGTTGACAGTGGTGATCCAACACTACACAAAAAGTCATGCCCAAATGTTTAACATCAAGCTTACCCAAAAACGTCCAATTTAACTAAGTCCAATTAAGCTGTGTTGGGTCCATAAAACATGAAAATAAGGTTCAGCACATTGCTTACACTCGATATAAAATATATAAATAACTAAAACTCATGACAGACAACTATGTATTTCGTGTGATGATCCAACACTGTCTGAAAAAAATTGCCAAAAAACTTCACTCTCAAATTTAACTAAGTCAAATTAAGCTGTTTTTTTTGTCACCTAAAATATGAAAATAAGGTTCAGCACATTGCTTACCGTCCATATAGATATTTCAACCTTATAATAGACAACAGCTTTTTGATCATTTCACGAAAAAAAATGTCCAAAAGCTTCAAATTAAACCCTTAAAAATCAATTCCAATTTAGCACCCCCCAATGATCATATAACTCGGTTAGCATAGATCATATACCAATAACTGGGTGATCATATAACTCGGTTAAATGATAATTGGGGGTATCATTTCTACTGAGAGTCGATCTAAACCCCTAAAACATGTTAAATTACAATGACCACCAAGTTTAGATCCAAATATAGCTGTAACAAATATAGCTGTAACAAATTCTCAGGTCCCTGTGCACCCGACCACCTATACGTTTAAGTAAAGCGTACAAAATTTGTTCTATAACGCAATATATTTTGCCTAGTAACTTAGACAATGGAACAAAATCTAAGAAGTAAAATTTAGTTTGCTGAAAAGTATAAAATGATACCTCGTTGGCGCGTGCGCGCAAAAATTTTAATGAAAGCCTGAATACTTTTACAAAGAGAGAAAATTGTCCGCATACGTCGATTTTGGGCATCCGGCGTCTTTTGGTTAAAAGCGCGAAATTGCTTTAAAAATCCACGCTGTTTTGTATGATTATGCAAAATATTATAAAAGTTGATCTATTACCTCGCATCAATGATCCTACATGATTGTTCCCTAATTACCTGTACCCATGGGAAAAAACACGAATCGCAAAGGAAAAAATACATCCGTAGTCCGGTACTATAGGGGCCTGTTCGTTTTAATGGTTTAACCGGTTGGACTGTTTATAAATGTAACAATTTCGGGTATATGCAGGCCTTGCAAGGCTTTGTCAAGGCTCGCCTGAAAGCAGCATCATATTACTAGGTCCGACCTTTTTTCATAAACGAACAACTGTGGTCCAACCGGTTTGACCGTTTACACGAAAGCGGCCTAGTACTCGCCAGAGGAAACTTCGGCTATTGCCCCACGCCCCTAGATACGTCACTAACATCGCCCGGACCTATAAAAAAACTTTTACAAAGTCATATCGAACGACAAAAGAGTCCGGCTATTTTTTTCAATCCGTTATAAACAAAAATTTGTTAAATGAAAATTTGAACAACGGACAACGGACGCCTGACACAAGAGTTAGACATTTTGACAGATAGATGTACGGTGGCAGCATCTCTCTACGACGTATCCTGTTGGCTATATTCTCGTTAATGACATTATTTGGTGTGTGACATGGTCTGTAAAGTCTTATCTAGTTTTATTCAATGTATGACAACAATCGTACAAAATCACATTAATTAGATTGAATGAATTATGAGGATTTGACAGTAAGCTTATATCTGATTTATTGAGCTGGGAAAACAAATGCCTCCTTTTCATCAGGTTAATTGTTTAATTGGGTGGCCACTTTAAGTTAGATCTCAAATCACCGTCCAGTCTCTCCAATCTACTAATGTGTCAAAGTTCTTACATCCGATTCTGTACACGCGTATTATATCAACTTTATTTATTGTACACGATTATGAAACACGTTATTTAACTTATATTGATATTACTCTTGTTGAATTGACCCGGATGCTGGCGCAGATTGGGTCTTAGTGTAGGAAAAACCGGAGCACTCAGAGAGAACCCACGTGGTCGGGCAGGTGACCCTGGCCAGTTCTCGTCTGCTCGAGGAATCGAACACCGTCGCCTTGGCGAAAGGCAAGTTCGCTATCACGTATCCGACCACCCTTACACGCAATCTGCTACATTTTCTTTCTGTGTTTATTTTTTCATGTATAAAGATATAAGCAAGCTTCCTGTTGGTAGAATAGAAATTCACCCGATCAGAGAGGAAGCAGTCGCGAAAACCCAGATAAATCAGTCGGCAAACACAAACGTCACCGACGTAGATTTTATTATTGTCACTTCGTACATATATTATACATTTGAATACATACGCTTCACTGGTAATCAGGGCATGTATTCATGAAACAGTTCTCAAGCTCAAGCATGGATTCTGTGCTCATGTCTAATTTCTTGTTCTTGTTATAACAATAAATAAATCTTATTTTGTCAATGTTTTGAAAACATTTTGAAGAGACTTGAAGCCAAATACTGTTTCAATGTTTATATTTGACTTTTTGATTGTTTGAAATGCTTCAAGCGAGTAACAAGAAAGTTGGTTTGAGCATAGAATCCATGCTTGAGCATGAGAACGGTTTCATGAATACGGGCCCTGGCTGACGAAGGTAACAGAGTACATATTGTACTAGTCAGCAAAACATCACTCATTGACACTAAATTGGTCGTGCTATAAGAACCTCTCTTCAATCCAAATACATACTTACAAACCTGGAGAAAATGTTATTGAAGTGTGACGTATTTCTCTCAGAACAAGTCCAACTTGTTCCCATGTCTAATCAAGCAATGACCTATCCTGCACCGACTTGAAATGTCCTGGACCCATCTTCCCCACCCAAATCTTCGTGTAAATTTAACCTCGGTCACTTATACAGGTTTAAGTGCCCCGTCACTGAGTCGTGACGGCAGATATAAAATTACGTTACACAAACAATGAGAACACAGAATGGGTTTTGATGAAATACTAATTTCAGATATCATTTCAAGTAAAAGGATAATCCGCACTGGGTAGTAGTATATCATCACAGATTGTATTTATATCACATCAAAATTTTAGAGTTACAGATAGTGAATAATAATATTGACTGGTACTCTTTTACCTTGGATGGTCCATGAAAGTTTAGAAATTTTTATTATTTATTTTCTTTTTTTTTTTTAATTTATTATTTATTTTTATTATTTATTTTATTCGTTTTCATTTTTTTTATTTCAATTACTTCGTATTTTGTAAATATGTGGTGAAAGGTATCGGTGACATAGTGCGGATAATATGATTTAAAAAAAATTTAATGTCGTATACAACGAAAAAATCCCAGCTGGTACTACAGATGGACGGATGACGTCATACAAAAACCAAAACATTGGCAGTGCGAATCATTTCACTTGTAACACTGGTTTTCATTGGATGATAGCAGGATGTCAACAAATAGATTGACGGAATTGCATTTCCGTTTATTTGTCCGGGTTATCAAATCATCGATTGCAAATTGTTATATTTCTGCAAATTGTTGTAAAACGAAATAAATGCACCACTTTGCCTTCATAAAATATCGGAAACGATACCGCTAATTTAGCATACCTGTCAAGGGCAAGAAATTACGTCACAACAATTGACCAATCAGATGATGTTTTGCTCAGTGAGTAGGAATGGCCATTCGTGTTATTATTTTTCTTTTGTTCAATGAATTGATTCAAGTGAAAAATTGACGACATTTGACATCTAGATGCATTATCAACATGAATCATTACAACAATTTCAATCACCACAATCATAGCAGGACCGAGGTAAGTTAGTGGGTACGGAATCTGTCGCGATGTCGGCAAACAGGCGAGAAACCCGTGTTGTTTTTATCGAATATTTTCTTCCTCTCGCCTGTCATCTCTCAGCTGATCGGCCGTAAGCATTTTGACAGGAAGATGCTTGGTACCAAATCAGCTCACGTATTTGTGTCAATGTTGGCACAGTGAAACAAACAAACAAACACCGATTCATAGTTGCGATATTATTGTTTTTCACGATGCTTCCAAAAAAAGCCTACAATTGAACATTTTCTTTCAAAGATTTGTGTGTATTGGGCACATGGCATGGAGACAAAGGAGAAAAGCTATTATAATTTATTAAAGTTGAGAATTTGTAGGAACCGATATATAAATGACTATTGTTAATTGAAGTATAGGCATCATAATAATAGAGGATGATAAATGTGATAAATCATTGCTAATATTTAGTTGCATTTACCGTGCAATAATCCTACCTACGAATAATTACTCCAGAGGAAAAGTGCCTTCCAAATGACTTCCAGAATATCTAGTAATTGTTTAGTGGCAGGATTAGAAACTATGATCATGATCATTATAAGAGTATAAAGTCAGATGTTGAATATTCTCTGTCATGATGAGCTATATCACTAACAGTAATCAATAATTATAATTACAACATTTGATATAAACCTTTCTAGCTGGAATTAAACCACTTTAAAGCACTTTGCAGTACATTGATATAAATTCTATGCAATTAACATATAAATACAATTTTATAACAGGAAAGAAAATAGTGTGCTTCCATCAGGGATCGAAACCCTCAATCGCCGGTTCCTTAAGTCGGACGCTCTACCACTGATCAGCTAAAGGGAAATTCCCTCTAGCTCGAAGCTAACTAGAAGGCGACCTTATACCTATGTATAAAACCTGCCACAATACTCCCCCCTTTTTAAATGGTTCGCCCTCGAGCACCACAACCCAGGTTCTAACTCCCGTAGGGAGGGCCACGGACACCATTTGTAACAGGAAAGAGAATATTGTGCTTCCGCCGGGGATTGAACCCTCAATCTCCTGGTTCCTAGTTGGACGCTCTACCATTGAGCTGAAGGAAAATTCCCTCTAGCTCGAAGCTAGAAGGCGACTTTCAAGCTAGGTACAATTAAAACCTGCCACAATTTTGAGGAATTCTTTGGAGCTGGTTTATCATGCGCTATAACTACTAGTCCTAAGCCACCTGGCTAATATCTCCCAATGTTAGTATGCCTGCATGTGTTCTGGAGATGCATGTATTATATTCTGTTTGTTGTGGGACCATGCTTCCAACAGTATCATTTATAGTGCCGCCTTACTTGAAAGCTACAGCGCAGACACTGCAACATCCATTATCAGGGCAGATCCAGAATTTTTTTAGGGGGGGTCTCACCATTCCAGATTTTTTTAACAGTTTAGCAGCACATGTACACTACATGTTACACAATTAACTCTAATGTCAATGCCTTGTCCCGCAGGTCAGTAATGAGAAGTAATTTTAAAATATATTAAAATTACTTTTCAACCCATGATGTTAATTTTGACAAAGAATTATTAATTTTGAAATTAATGATTTAATCTTATGTTTTTTTAATGCCTCGGTTAATGAATTTACCAGGCCAAGCTACCAGTTATCATTGAGTAAAAAGAAATTCAATATTTAAACTTATAAATAGTAAACAGTTATCAAATAAAATTAGCGTAATGTTACTGTCAAATTAAGAAAACCCTGTGCTATTTTTGGCCCCAAAATGATTATCCGTCGCATCACAGATTACGTAAGATCATTTAGGTTATTAAACAACAGGGCCGCACGTGCAGTTTGCTCACTTATTATTTCTCTTACTGCCGTAGCAAAAAATTTAACAAGTTCTCTTAAAGTTGTTTAGACACTCATTTGTAAGTATTTCAAGCATTAAAATTTGAGCTCCAAAAATACTGCTGCGAAAAGTTACATTTGACATTTTTCTCTGAATAGGCCTACAAAAAGCTACATTTCATACTTCTGCGTTTGCATTTTAATTGTCGGTCACCTATGAAAATCAAAACATAGATTGAAGCAGAGTGTGATTGAAGCCTACATAATAAACAGACATCAATAATTATAATTAGACGAATTACACACTGGTAATTGTGGTCTATTATTCACGTTTCACACCTATAAGTAGTTCACATCCACACTGGTAAATCTACCCGCAGGGCAGATTGTTCATCAAGGTGTCAATCCTATGGGAAAATAAAAGCCAGTCTTTTGAGGCGAGTCTAATTGGAAAGGGGGAGAGAGGTTATTCATTTGTGAGAACTCCATGTTCCAGTGGTAAGTGCAAATAGTTACAGTGCGCACACCGAATGGTGTTAGGGGGGTGTCACACGATCGACACAATCTTACTTAAAAAAAATTCTGGTCACAGACAGGGGGTTGTCACATGTGCCAGGTACCCCCCCCCCCTGAATCCGCCACTGCATTATAGTAATTAATATATATAGTCATTTGATATGAAAAATAAGAAGTTTTCAATTAAATTCTTATTTTAACTTACCTGTTAGCCCCAAGTTTATCCCTTTATTCAGTTTTACACGATATTTTATTTAAAAACATATTGGAATCAGGCTTGTAATGCATCATTTCACACTGAGATATACCAGTGGATTTCAAGGACTATAAACACTTTTTAATTAATTTGCTTGTTTTTTGGGGCAAGAAAGATTCATATCCATCAATGCAAGTTTTGTGAAACTTATTCACGAAAGCAATTGTTTCATATAAATAATTCACAAAAAAACCCAGACTTTGGCATCTAATTTTCTTTTCCCATTTATAGCTCACCTGGCCCAAAGGGCCAAGTAAGCTTATGCCGTGGTGCGGCGTCCGGCGTCAATGTTTTACTTTTAAACAACTTCTTCTCAATAACCAGATGGCGTAGGGTAATGATATTTGGCCAGAAGCAAACTGGGATGAAGGGCTACCAAGTTTGTTCAAATGAATGACCTTGACCCACTTTCAAGGTCATAGGGGTCAAATGTGTTAAAATCTTCAAACAAATTCTTCTCATTAACAAAAAGGCCCATGGTATTTATATTGAGCATGTAGCATGCTGGGGTGAAGGGCTACCAAGTTTGTTCAAATGAATGACCTTGACCCATTTTCAATGTCACGGGGTCAATGCCTTTAAATATTCAAACAATTTCTTCTCAATAACCAAATCGCCCAGGTTACTGATATTGGGCCTGTAGCATGCTGGGATAAAGAACTATTTAGTTTTTTGAAATGTATGACCTTGACCCACTTTCAAGGTCATAGGGGTCAAAATTCTCAAAATCTTCAAACAACTTCTTCTCAATAACCAAAAGGCCTAGGGTGATGATATTTTGCCAGTAGCATGCTGGGATAAAGGGCTACCAATTTTGTTTAAATGAATGACCTTCGCTCGTATTCAAGGTAACGGGTCAAATTTGTTTAGAATCTTTAAATAACATTTTTGACACAACCATTAGGCCCAGAATTTTGATATTAGGATGAAGGACTATCAAGTCATTTGAATGACCTTGACCCACTTTCCAGGTCACATTTGGTCATATATGTAAATGGCCAAATCTTATTTAACAAAAGGTTTTAAAGTTTGTTCATCATAAAATCGAAGGTCATATGAGACAAAAGATTTCAAATCTTTCAACAGGTTGTTTTGAATGACTTATAGTCATTAATACATTACTATAATACCGATATAATGTTGTAGCTTTAAGGTCACATTTTAGGTAACAAGCATGAGATTAATACCAGGTGAGCGATGCAGGCCTATTGGGTCTATTGTTAAGAGCTGGACTGATACATAATTTGTGAATTATATCCAACAAATATCAACACTTGGAATCCATTCTTATTCTAAACAATAATAAGAAAGATACAA
>JAULCA010172164.1:0-20806 GCA_032360845.1 Crassadoma gigantea | reverse complement strand
ATTACAAGTAGCCATTAAAAGGAATTGTCTCTATTTCCCCTATTTGGTCCCGCCCCTGGGGGGTCAGAGTCACCATTTATGCAATATCTGTTCTCCTTCCCCAAAGGATGTTTCTGGTCAAATTTAGTAAAAACCCATTCAGCACTTAATGACTAGTAGCGATTTAAAGGAATTGCCTATATTTCCCCTATTGGGCCCCGCCCCTCTGGCCCTTATGGGGTCAGAGTCACAATTTATGCAAAATCTGTTTTCCTTCCCCCAAGGATGTTTCTGTCCAAATTTGCTTAAAATCCATTCAGTACTTTATTACTAGTAGCGATTTAAAGGACTTACCTCTATTCCCCTATTGGGCCCCGCCCCTGTGGCCCCTGGGGGGTCAGTGTCACCATTTATGCAAAATCTGTTCTCCTTCCCCCAATATTGTTTCTGACTAAATTTGGTGAAAATCCATTCAGTACTTTATGACTATTAGCGATTTGAAGCAAATGTTGACGGACGACGGACGCCGCGCCATTACATAAGCTCACCGGCCCTTCGGGCCAGGTGAGCTAAAAATAGCTGATATGATTATTCAAGATTTGATTTATCTTTGACAAGCAATCTCGTGTTACTACACAGGCACATTTGCCTTTTTCGGCTTATATGTGTTTACCTTGCCTACCCATACTGAAACTATCTGTACAATTTCAGAAATGTGAGATTGAATCTCATTAATACATGTACTGTTTTAGTCTTGTTTTGTATTGTTTTATGGCCTTTCGACAATTTGAGTCATTGATGGCCAAACGGCATTGTTATTTACAAAAGACTGTATACATCAAACAAGAAACAAAAGTTTAAAATGTGTAAAGATGTCAATATATATTAACAGCAAATGAACTGTATATATATACTGAAATATTACTTTTTGATGACAAGTTTAAAGTAATTGTACATATACTTTTTAATACTCATGATATGAAATAAGAGGCGCTTACTGTATATACAACACAATCAGCGAAATGGGACATGGATTCATGAATTTAACTTATTAGATTTTTTTGATTGGATATTCATTAAGAATCATAGTCACATTGCAATTGGAGTGACAAAAACGTGGTAGTGGTATTATTTAGAAATATTCCGGTAAAAGTAAACGAGTCTTTCGGCATACATGATTGATCTTGTGATAAGCTATTTATGACTGTCTATTTCATTCCGCACATATTTACTTTTACCCTTAACCTTTGCATCACGTCTAAAAAAGTAACACCCTGTTGATAGACACATTGATATGTGATATAGGTGTGACGGCAGACGCATTATCCAGCGTAGCTTCGAATTGAATGAGAGCCAATTATGACACAGAACTAGACATGGGAGTGTCTCTTCATTAGCTATTTGACAAAAGTTGCATAATAGCTTTTAATAAATTATGGGAGGGTCTGTGTTGGAAATCTCCAATCTGATAGTCGAATAAAACACTAAAAATAGAGAGGTGAATACAAACGTTAGATAGCCGTATTTAAAGTACTATGAATACATATTTCAATCGATTACCTGTGCTTTTGTGTATCATCCTTAACTAATTATTTTAGCATTTTTAGGTCACCTCAGCTTTAGCTCAAGTTACCTATTGCTATCTATATCGTTCGTCGTCTTGCGACGTCCGTTAACATTTTACATTTTTAACTTAAGCTGAAATACTGTCAAAGGAATTTCATTGATACTTCATGGGAATGTTACTGACAGCTCCCTTACCAAGTGGTGTTATTTTTCGGGTCGATCAGAAATTCAATATTGCAGCCACGGCAGCCATTTTGAGAAACTATTTCAAACTTAAAGTCAAGTTCTACTGGGCCGATTTAACTGAAACTTGGTAGGAATGATGGATTCATGGTCCCGACAAACTGTTGTTATTTTCGGGTGGATCAGCAACCCAATATGGCCGCCACGGCAGCCATTTTGAAAAAATATGTCAAACTTAAAGTCAAGTTCTACTGGGCAGATTTAACTGAAACATTGTAGAAATGATGGATTCATGGTCCTGACAAATTGATGTTATTTTTCGGGTCTATCGAAAATCAAATATGGCCGCCACGGCAGCCATCTTGAAAAACTATTTCAAACTTAAAGTCAAGTTCTACTGGGCATATTTAACTGAATCTTGGTAAGAATGATTGACTCATGGTCCTGACAAAGTGTTGTTATATTTCGGGTCGATCAGAAATCCAAAATAGCCGCCACGGCAGCCATTTTGAAAAAAAATATTTCAAACCTAAAGTCAAGGTCTACTGGGCCAATTTAACTGAAACTTGGTAGGAACGATCGACTCATGGTCCTTACAAAGTGTTGTTATTTTTCGGGTCGATCAGAAATCCAATATGGCCGCCATTTTGAAAAAAACTATTTTAAATTAGTCAAGTTTTTCTGGGCTGATTTAACTGAAAATTTGTAGGATTGATGGATTCATGTTCCTGAGAAAGTGTTGTTATTTTTCGGGTCTATCGGAAATCCAATATGGCTGCAACGGCAGCTATTTGAAAAACTATTTCAAACTTAAAGTCAAGTTTTACTGGGCCGATTTTACTGAAACTTGGTAGGAATGATGGATTAATGTTCCTGAGAAAGTGTTGTTATTTTTCGGGTGGATCAGCAACCCAATATGGCCGCCACGGCAGCCATTTTGAAAAAATATTTCAAACTTAAAGTCAAATTTTACTGGGCCGATTCAACTGAAACATTGTAGAAATGATGGATTCATGGTCCTGACAAATTGATTAATTTTTCGGATCTATTGGAAATCCAATATGGCCGCCATTTTGAAAAAATATTTCAAACTAAGTCAAGTTTTGCTGGGCCGATGTAACTGAATCTTGGTAGGAATGATGGATTCATGTTCCTGAGAAAGCGTTGTTATTTTTCGGGTCGATCAGAAATCCAATATGGCCGCCACGGCAGCCATTTTGAAAAACTATTTTAAACTTTAAAGTCAAGTTTTACTTGGCCGATTTAACTGAAACTTGGTAGGAATGATGGATTCATGGTCCTGACAAAATGTTGTTATTTTTCGGGTCTATCGGAAATCCAATATGGCCGCAATTTTGAAAAACTATTTCAAACTTTAAGTCAAGTTTTGCTGGGCCGATTTAACTGAAACTTGGTAGGAATGATTGACTCCTGGTCCTGACAAATTGTTGTTATTATTTTGGGTTGATCAGAAATCCAATATGGCCGCTACAGCAGCCATTTTGAAAAACTATTTCAAACTTAAAGTCAAGTTTTACTGGGCCAATTTAATTGAAACTTGGTAGGAATGATCGACTCGTGTTCCTGGCAAAATATTTTGTTTTTTAGGTTGATCAATAATCGAATATGGCGTCCATTTTGGAAAAAAAAGTATTTAAATCTTAAATCAAGTTCTAACAGGCTGATTTACTAGAAACTCGGTCTAGGAATGATCAACTCATTTCCCTGATAAACTTAACTTTATACTTAACTATTTTTTACACAAATCTTGGTAAGGATGATTGACATTACCATCTCCACTTGATATTTCAACAACAAAAAATAATACTGTCGGACTCAGGTGACCGTTAAGGCCCATGGGCCTCTTGTTTTCATTAGCATCCCGGCATATTCAGAAAGCGACTGCAGCGTTATGGAAAGTAAAGTTTATAAATATCTATTCTGTCAATTGTTTATCCGTTATGTATTGAAAGGCAAAAGAAACGCAGGGAAAATTTGATTGCTGAATTTATTCAACTTTGAATAAGTTTTTCCGAAATATTTTACCATGATTTAAAAGCGGCACATTTATTTAGCAAATGTTCCAAATTTCATTTGTTTGTGACCAATAACTCACCAGTTATTTAAGTTCATTGGTAGGTACCCCCCATAACTGGAAATGAAAATTATCTGCAGTAATCAATATTTCGTGTGCAGATCGTCCTACAAGTCGGAATCCCCCAACCACTCGTTTTAGTGTAATCGACATTGAAGTCGCACACAAAGGTGTTTCATTTTCCCAAAGTAAAAATCTCATGCAAAAATGTTGCTACTCAGAAGCCCTTTACGGCCCGTCATACATCAACGATTTGCAGAACGCCAACGTCTGATAGTTTATCAAAAACGCTTTTATACGCTAAACGTTCGACATTTTTCGATTTTGGGCGTATAGATACCAAATTCATGACAAATTGAACGTATGTCTAACGTTGTTGTAACTTATCCAGAACGTATCAATAACTTGAAGATAACTTTGACCAAGGTATAGAAGTTTATAGGTAGATGTATTTGACGTGTTCCGAATGACCACAAAACTTACAGAACGTGTCTCTAACCAACAACTACAAAATATACCGTGTGATAGCGTATTATAGCGTTTCGGGGACTGGTATATAAATATTGGTGTTCAAGGCAAAACTGTTTTGCTGGCCCTCATCTTTGCAAGGGTTGGCTGAGATGCGGTGGAGGCGTAGGAACCTTCACGGGACCGAGTAGGTGAAAGGGAAAGCGAAGGCATTCGGACTGGATCTTCTGCTTCTCCTACATCAGAGGATGATTGTGAGGGTGTTGGTGAAGGACCACGGCAAGCAGACTTCTTGACAGCGATTGTCTTTGGTATGAACGACTCTTGACTAGTAGCGATTTTAAGGAAAAATTGACGCACGACGGACAATAGCTCACTTTGCCTTGCTATTATAAGCTCACCGGCAAAGTGAGCTATTGACATTTTATTCTAAAATAGAAATTTACTCGTAAATTAAAAAAACTGATTTGTATACAGTTTAAGTCATTTAATGAATTGCATGTTGTAAGCCGATTACACCAGAATAAACTAGAACCACCACACATCCTGTCATTGACTACGGTATTATTAAAGTCTGTTCCTACACGGTACGTTACACCATGCAATATGTAATTCAAATTTCCAGAAATTGACATTATGAACTGTAATCATTGCTGAGCTATATCACTGTACAAACCATTCTATTGACATTCATTTATTATCCATCGACACACACTCGCGCGTAGCCGCTACTAACAGGTGTGATATCAAATGATAAGTATGTTATCACAAATATCACGCCTGGTACACAGGTATTGTATATACCTAACTGAACTAACACCAGATTTAATCAATGTCCGCACGACAGGCCACCTCTGTATTTTATTTAAGTATTTTTAATAAAATTTGTCGCATCAAAGCCAACTTTAATATTCAAATTGACGTCTGTCTTTTAACCTTTTTAGTTTGTTTGATGGTTTTTTTTCCGACCATTTGTTGGCATTATTGACCCCCTCTGTTGATGGGCCGTTAAGCTTTTAATGATAGAATAATTGTGCGAAATAATGTTTACTAGTGGGAGCCATATTATTTTGCCTTAGAAAGCCTTTAGCTTTCGTTTCTAGTTACGCTTGTAAATTATTAATTTTTTTATGTGACAAAATATTACATTACGTTTGTCCATTGCATTTCGTATGTATTTGTATTTTCCTCCCTAAAATCCTTAAGTAGCTGATTTTACTATTCACGTTTTTTGTGCATTCCTCATGAATGGTCGGGCCGTGGGAAATCATCAGAGTGCCATGTAGATAGTGTATATATTGTTTCTGTCCTTTTCCCTTTCCTTTCCCTTTGTTCTTTCTCCCTTTTCACATTTAAAATTTGATTTAGCATTTTTTGTTGTTGTTGACCATAATATCTTTTAACCTATCATGTGTTGATGTTCCTGTAAGCATTGATAATAACTATTCATCCCCTTTTCATTTAAAGTACGTCAATAAAACTGTCTTTTCATAAATCAAATTTCCTATTTCAAACATCTTGACTTGTGTTTAAAGGTGCGGCTTTTTTCGAGTTAACTTTTTCAATGAATGCGTTGAATGAAGGACATTTATGACATACTTGACATAAACCGATTGCATAATTGCTTTCTTAAAACTGGAAAGATCCGGGCTGCAAATTCCAAATCAAATAGCGAACCAATCAAAAGAAATGAAACAATATTTTTAAGTTTTGAAAGTAGAAAAAAAACAACTTTTAATAAATTTTGTTTGATGTTTTTATTTTGCATTGTTTATTTTTCGAGTATTTGTTTGCCCTAATGACATGTCGTGTGTTGATGTGCCGTTGAGCATATAATAATAATAATAACACCCAGCACGGCACCCCTACCGGTCACGAGTATTAATTGACTTTGAACATCCGATTCAACGCTTCAGCACACATATATCTATCATCACGCTTTCATATTCAGTTATTTGGCACAGGCCCAATGACAAATAGGTGTTTTTATTTACCGAGAATTACCACAATACATTATACACATGTACAACGGTTCTACGGCATTTCAAGTATTTATATCCGTAAAGTTGAGACATCTTCTAGAAAAACAGCATATTTCCCGAAGAAATAGGTAAGTTGTTTTATATTACAGCTGGTAATTTGTAATCATTTCGTGTTCATTACTACAGTAAATAGATGTGACACTAAACGTCACTTCTGTGTAGCCTGCCCTTAAAAGATTACAGGAAACCAAATACAATGTTTTGAGCAGCGATTGATTTAAATGTACAATTTGATATTGTTTTGGAGCCAATATGCAAAAAAATGTCTTAACATTGTTATAGTGATAATGTGAAATGCATTGACACTGACGGTCTATTTTAGTCCTTATAAAATTGAACTTCTATTTAAATTTGTTTAAGCTGACAAATCTTACAAGTGATGGGTACATTGCAAAAAGGTAAAATATGCAATGGGATAGCGTAAACCGGTATTTGTTTATAGTTACATATGCTATGTTATATCATCTCTTGTAATGTTATAACGGACAAAACGATGACATCGAATATTTACGTTTAAGGTTTCACTGGTTAAGGTTTCTTTCAATTTCGTGTACACGCATACAAAATACACATAGAGGAACGTCCTTAAATGATCTTACCTGTTAACAGGACAAGTTATTGATAAAAAGATTACAAATCGTATAAATCACTTAAACATTTAAGCAAGATAGGTGTGTAGTGATATGTAAAGCTACTATATATATGAGGTATTTTGTCAATATGTTCATATATTTTCTCATCTTATAATATAATGTTGGAATCCCGGGGTATGGCTGTTGTTATATACTAATATTTGAGCTCTTGTGAATACGTTTGGTGACCTTCGTTTTCCCGAAACTCACCGTTATTTCACTTTACTACAAGGATGTTCTTCGCTTTATATATATAGACGATTTCACAAGGATGCAACTTTTGTTTCTTCCAACCAAAGTCATAAAGTACTGTCAAAAACAGCAAACTAAGTGCCTAAATATAAAGCTATAGTAACAAATATAGTGCAGATGAGAGTAGCTGCTTGTGTTTATTCCAACACTTTTCCGTCATGCCATCTTATAATCAGTAATTAGCCACCGAATATTGATATTCAAATTGACATTTGTCTTTTAACCTTTAAGTTTGTTTGATGTTTTTATTTTGGATCGTTTATTTTCCGACCATTTGTTGGCCCTAATGACCTGTCCTGTGTTGATGGGCCGTCGAGCATATTAATAACACCCAGCGAAACCTCCCTACTGGTCACGAGTATTTATTAACTTTTAAACATCCGATTCAACGCTTTAGCACACATATAACTTACATCACGCTCTCCCATTCACGAGTTTATTGGCACAGGCCCAATGACAAATAGGTGTTTTTTATTTACCGAGAATTACCACAATACATAATACACATGTACAACGGTTCTACGGCATTTCGTGTATTTATACCAGCAAAGTTGAGACATCTTCTAGACAAACAGCATATTTCCCGAAGAAATAGGTAAGTTGTTTTATATTACAGCTGGTAATTTGTTATCATATCGTGTTAATTACTACAGTAAATAGATGTGACACTTAACGTCACTTCTGTGTAGCCTGCCCTTAAAAGATTACAGGAAACCGAATACAATGGTTAGAGCAGCGATTGATTTTTAAATGTACAATTTGATATTGTTTTGGAGCCAATATGCAAAAAAAAAAATGACTTAACATTGTTATAGTGATAATGTGAAATGCATTGACACTGACGGTCTTTTAAGTCCTTATAAAATTGAACATCTATTTAAATTTGTTTAAGCTGACAAATCTTACAACTGATAGGTACATTGCAAAAAGGTAAAATATGCAATGGGATAGCGTAAACCGGTATTTGTTTATAGTTACATGTTCTATGTTATATCATCACTTGTAATGTTATAACGGACAAAACGATGGCATCTTATATTTACGTTTAAAGTTTCACTGGTTAAGGTTTCTTTCAATTTCGTGCACACGAATACAAAATACACATAGAGGAACGTCCTTAAATGATCTTACCTGTTAACAGGAGCTTAAACGGTATAAAACCAAAGTTATTGATAAAAAGATTACAAATCGTATAAATCACTTAAACATTTAAGCAAGATAGGTGTGTAGTGATACGTAAAACTACTGTATATATGAGGTATTTTGTCAATATGTTCATATATTTTCTCATCTTATAATATAATGTTGGAATCCCGGGGTATGGCTGTTGTTACAAACTAATATTTGAGCTCTTGTGAATACGTTTGGTGACCTTCGTTTTCCCGGAGCTCACCGTTATTTCATTTTACTACCAGGATGTTCTTCGCTTTATATATATAGACGATTTCACAATGATGCAATTTTGTTTCTTCCAATCAAAGCCAGATAGTACTGTCAAAAACAGCTAACTTAGTGCCTAATTGTTTTACATAGGACCTATTAATAGGGTTTCCGAGTACGGAGAATATGTTTACTTAAAGTGTACAACTATAAAGGGGTACAAAAAGGTACTTGAATGAGGTGCATTTCACGTTTACTTTTATGAATGAGATAAGACCAGTGACTGAAATGCCAGCTATTTTTATATAATAATAGAACGCAATGTGGTATTAACGGTTTGTTAATAGATCTGTAAAAAGTTCTATATAGATTGCTGTTACACTAAGGAATTAAGTGTGTAACATAGTACCGTTGTTAAAATGTAAAATTCATATTAAAAAAATTAAGGGGACTGAAGTGATTGCCTGTATTAATTCGCCCTTTTACATCCTGGTCCGGATGTAAAATGTAAACATACAGGTATGCTGTGTGTATCTGTAATTGTGTATCCTTGGCAATTAATTTCCTTTTGTAACGACCTTGGCTGTTAATAGGATCTGAACAAAATTAAACCAAACCAAAACTAAATTTAAAACAATAATATTGATAAAGTGTGGACGTACGATGACACATCAGCGATCAACGTTAAATGGGTAAATGTGGTAATGTCTAGAAGGGTTTTCTTATCTACTAAGTTACTAACATAAGAAATCAAAGAAAGAAAATCCACATTTTATCGTTGATATCAACACGTATTAGACCCGTGGTAGTTCAACAATCTGATAATGTTTTGTCACCTTTTAAGTACCTCTTTTACGACGAGAATGTATGTGTTACGTATGCACTCACGCCTTATATCGATTCATTTTTCGGGTACATCTACTAAGAGCAATATACCTTAATGCGTTTTATCAAAGAGATTAGACCACAGACAGGTAGTGAACGAATTTTATTATACATTGAGGAGCAGTGTAAACTTGCATCGATTCTATTTTTGGGTATGTTTATTTTGCCAGAACTTGTATTTTTTTCAAAGTGATTAGACCAAGAGCTGGCAGAGAACAGTCTGTTATATATGCAATGCAAAGTAAAAAAGTTATTTTGTGTAAATCGATGAGTTTTATTTAGAGCAAGTACAGGACATCAACAACTTGAAAAAAGGTAAACTTTTGTTTCATTTAAGTCTTATCGATACACTATATTTTCGACAACATATTTAAGTGATAACATACTTGATTTAGAATATGTCGCATTTACTACAAATGTTGTTGACAAAAAAATCACGTTACAACATTTAATACGAATTCTCTTATTGATAAACTCGTTTAGTATTAAGGGTAATGGCAACAACTGGTTCACCAGTTGTCAGTATAATATGACCGGGCGGAATGCTGTGCTATGTATTCTGCATTGTATTTCAGTGAGTAAGCATGGTCTCATGTAGGCACGAACACCAATATTCTCTGTCTCTGGTACAATATAAATGTTAACAACATAAATAGAGGAACATCCTTAAATGACTTACCTGTTAACAGCAGCTTAAACGGTATAAAACCAAACCAAAGTTATTGATAAAAATATTTGATAGACATAATTCTTAACGATAACAAATCGTATAAATAACAAATGCTGGGCAAAAAGAGATGAATGCAGTCATGATATTATTTAAACTTGTTTAGTTGTGGTTTAATGTCTTTTAACAGAATTTAAATGCATTGTCGATTGGCCGTTAAACAATACCACAAGACGCCCTCTCTGGGCATGTATCGCTCAACTGGATATGTAAGCGATCATGGCACAATATTCTCTAAATGAGATCAAAGGGAATATGCCAGATCCCAAGGCCAATCCTTATAGGATATCTGTGTTAGATTTTTTATGCCCAGCAATCTGATGTATGATTATGGGGTGGGGATTTCAACTGGGTCAAAGCTGTGACTCAGTAACTAGGTCCCTAGGGTTGTTGCCAGTAAAAGATTAAAGAAAAACATCTTAACCAAATTGGCTGCACAATCTATCATATCTTTTTGTAATGATCAAAACTTCATGCACAGAAACTTTATCGATTTATTTTCTTCTTCCTAATGTCTCCCTTGACAATGCCTCAATTCGGCCTTTGGTTGCCCTGCAGGTAGGGCGTAAGAATTGTACCTGCTGCCCCCAACCGATTAACGTAATTTGGGATCTTATCTTTTCTCTTTTTTACAAATTTCTCCCTCCTAATGTCTCACTTTTGGCCATAAGTTGAGCGTTCGCCTCTGTGAGGAAAGGCTTTGGGTTCTGTCCCCTGGCCGAGACATACCAAAGTCTATACAAATGGTAGTTTCTTCTCATGCTTAACGCTCAGCAATTTAGGATTGGGACGACTGGTTTGCCAATTGTCAGTATAATGTGACCGGGTGGGATGTTCTGTTGGGTGTCTCCTAGAGTAAATTTCAGTAAGATAGCACTATAAAGTCGGCATTAGTTCCGCGCAATCACAAGAAAACAAACACGAACATAACGCAGCCTCCCAAAATTCACAGCATGCCTCTTGCACATAGAGGAGGCCGTCCTTAAATGGCCATAGCTGTTGATCGGACGTTAAACAATACTAAATTAAACTAAACAATTACGTGTCCGTGCAACTTTACCTTAACTTGCAGGTGCATAAATGCTGGGTATCATATGTCGTTGTACACCGGCATTTTAATTGGGTTTTGACCCTTTTGGATGGAGTAATGCGCCTCTGTGCGAAATTCTTGTCCGCGCAACTCCTTAAATGACAGTTGGATTTCTGTGAAACTGCATGCATGATTGGTATCTTATGTAGTTGTGCATTAGCATTTTAATTTGGGAATTCGACCTTTTTTTGGTGGCGTTATGCCCCTTGGCCATTTACAGTAAAACACTTGTTAGATTGTGTTGCCTTTTAAGTCAACTCGAGAACATTTCTATAATAACATTACATGTCTGAAATCTGTTTTTGAAAACATCAATGTCCCTTCAAGTTTAGGCTATCTGTAAGCTGTTCGCCTTTATAATAAAAATTGTGTCATCAAAGCCAATTTTAATATTCAAATTGACGTTTGTTTTTTAACATTTTAGTTTGTTTTATGTTTTTTTATTTTTTGTGTTCTCGACCGTTTGTTTGCCCTATCGACCCTCTGTTGATGGGCCGTTAAGCTCTTCATGACAATAATAATTGTGCGAAATAAGTTTTACTAGTGGGCGCCATATTATTTTGCCTTAGAAAGCCTTTAACTTTCATTTCTAGCTGCGCTTATAAATTATTAACTTTTTGATGTGACAAAATATTACATTGAGTTTGTCCATTGCATTTCGTATGTATTTGTATTTTCCTCCCTAAAATTCCTTAAGTAGCTGGTTTTACTATCCACGTTTTTTGTGCATTCCTCTTGAATGGTCGGGCCGTGGGAAATTGTCAGAGTGCCATGTAGATAGTGTATATATTATTCCTGTCCTTTTTCCTTTCCTTTCCCTTTGTTCTTTCTCCTTTTTCACATTTAAAATTTGATTCAGCATTTTGTTTTGTTTTTTTGTCGACCATTTGTTGGCTCTAATATCCTTTAACCTATCATGTGTTGATGTTCCTTTAAGCAGTGATAATGACTAGTCAATGAATGCGTTGAATAGAGGACATTTATGACATACTTGACATAAACCGATGGCATAATTGCTTTCTTGGAAAGATCCGGGTTGCAAATTCCACATAACCTTATTTGAAATTATTGTATTTCGTACTATACGTAATAAAAACATCTAAAACTGACCTCTAGGGCTGAGTCACCTGTGAAATCAGCGATAAAGGTAAATTCCTTTCATAGAGCTTGACAGTGTTGTCAGGGGGCCAACAAAGGGTTTTTTAAACGACTGTTCTCAAAACATTGTGGCAGACGGCGTTACCCGGTCCTGACAAAATGGGTGGCGATACATCGAGGATAAACTGTATAAATTTGCAGTGTGTTTATATTGGCATTTACCCAAAAATCCTAAATAGGAAAGACTCGGTTCATAGCAACGATAGTACAGTGAATGTTTAAAACAAATAGCACAGATTCGACATGGGTATGATTCGATTGATTGTTATACCTTAAACAAAACGCTATATATGTATATATATAAAACATCGGTTTCTTTAATTTAACGACAAAAAAGGGGAAATACCTTTATCTGCCAAAAATGTAAATATGTAAAAGTGGATCACATCAGAGCATATATATAACTAGTTTAAGAACTCTTTTTACCTTATTGTAATCCTGTAGTTGATTTTTACGTAATGATTAGTTTGGTTTAATATTGTTTAACGTCCTACTAATAGCTATAGTCATTTAAGGACGACCTCTCATGTGTGCAAGATGTATGTGTGTAGTGCATGCATGTGTATTTTGGGAGGCTGCAATATGTTAGCGTTTGTCTCCTTGTGATAGCGCGGAACTGATGTCGACTTTATAGTGAAAGATACTACCGAAGACACCCAGCAGGACATCCAACCCTGTCACATTATACTGACTACGGGCGAACCAGTCGTCCCACTCTAAAATTGCGTAGCGTTAAGGTTGAGTAGTCACTACCATTTTTATAGACTTTGGTATGTCTCGGCCAGGGGACAGGTCCCAAAGCCTTCCTCACAGGGGCTAACGCTCAACATATGGCCAAAAGTGTGGCATTGTCGAGGGACGCCTCATGTCGATTTTATGTTTGGTACATGCATTAAGTGCAAAATTCTTGAATATTCATGCATTTTATCTATGAGGTTAGATCACAGACAGGTAGTGAACGGAGTCTATCATACATTGAGGAACAGTGTAAACTTGTCATCAGTGAGTAACTTGTAAAGAAAGTTTTCGATGACAAACAACTTGAAATTTTATTAACATGAACTGATGATATTCTCGTTAGTGTTGTGGTGTAATCTAACCTTATAACTAAAATCCTTAGAGTCATCTTAATATTGGCTTAATATATTTTACTTCATCTTCTTTAATGTAGCAATCCAGGGGTATGGCTGTTTTGATATATTATTCTACTATGTACTAATTGTTGAGCTCTTGTGAAAACGTTTGGTGACCTTCGTTACCCCGAAACTCACCGTTGTGTCACTTTATTACCAGGTTCTTCGCTCTATATATATAGACGATTTCAAAATGATGTAATGTTTGTTTCTTACAATCAAAGCCAGATAGTACTGTAAAAAACAGCAAACTAAGTGCCTAAATATAAAGCTATAGTAACAAATATAGTGCAGATGAGATTAGCTGCTTTTGTTTATTCCAACACTTTTCCGTCATACCATCTTATAATCCGTAATTAGCCACCGGATATTGAGATCATCTAGTTTCTCACTACGGCATATAAATACGAAATTCGATTGAAAGTTTATCCCTCTTATCAGCTGTCACTAAGTTATACGAGCATATGAGAAGTCAGGCATTGGTTTACATAGGACCTATTAATAGGGTTTCCGAGTAAGGAGAATATGTTTACTTTTACTTATAAGGCCACAATGGCGTGACAATAAAGTGTATATACTGACATCAGCGGATCACGTGAGTTTTTGTCAAACTAAAAAGGGGTACAAAAAGGTACATTTCACGTTTACTTTTATGAATGAGATAAGACCAGTGACTGAAATGCCAGCTATATTTATATAATAATGGAACGCAATGTGTTATGAACGGTTTGTTAATATATTTGTAAAAAGTTATGTATATATAGCTACTATACTAAGGAATTAAATGTGTAACTTAGCACAGTTGTTAAAATGTACAATTCACATTAAAAGATAAAGGGGACTGAAGTGATTGCCTGTATTATCTCCGACACATTCATCCGACTTTTTTCATCCTGGTCCGGATGTACAATATAAAGATACACACAGCATACCTGTATCATTGGCAATTAATTTCCTTTTGTAATGACCTTAGTTGTTTATAGGATCTGAACAAAATTAAACAAACCAAACAAAATTTAAAATGATGTTATTGATAAAGTGTAAACGTACGATGACACATTAGCGATCAACGAGTTTCACTATTTATCTTGTAATACAACCGTCACGTTTTAATCGGGATATGGAAGCATACTGGTATGTATAGCGTTAAATGGATAATTGTGGTATTGTCTAGAAGGGTTTTCTTATCTACTAAGATACTAACACAAGAAATTAAAGAAGGAAAATCCACATTTTATCGTTGATATCAACACGTATTAGACCCGTGGTAGTTCAACAATCTGATAATGTTTTGTCACCCTTTAAGTACCTCTTTTACGACGAGTTTGTATGGGTAACTTATACACCCACGCTTCATATCGATTCATTTTTCGGGTACATCTATTAAGAGCAATATACCTTTATGCGTTTATCAATGAGATTAGACCAAGGACAGGTAGTGAACGGAAACTATTATACATTGAGGAGCAGTGTATACTTACATCGATTCAATTTTTGGTATGTTTATTTTGTCAGAACTTGTATTCTTTCAAAATGTTTAGACCAAGGGCTGGCAAAGAACAGTCTGTTATATATGCAATGCAAAGTAAAATAGTTATTTTGTGTAAATCGATGAGTTTTATTTAGAGCACGTACAGGACATCAACAACTTGAAAAAGGTAAACTTTTGTTTCACTTAAGTCTTATCGATACACTGTATTTTCGACAACATATCTAAGTGACAACATACTTGATTTAGAATATACCGCATTTACTACATATGTTGTTGAAAAAAATTCACGTTACAACATTTAACATGAATACTCTTATTGATAAACTCGTTTAGTATTAAGGGTAATGGCAACAACTGGTTCACCCGTTGTCAGTATAATATGACCGGGCGAAATGCTGTGCTGGGTATTCTGCATTGTATTTCAGTGAGTAAGCATTGTCGCATGGAGGCAAGAACACCAATATTCTCTGTCCCTGGTACACATAAATGTTAACAACATAAATAGAGGAACATCCTTAAATCACTTACCTGTTAACAGGAGCTTAAATGGTATAAAACCAAACCAAAGTTATTGATAAAAATATTTGATAGACATAATTCCTAATGATAACAAATCGTATAAATAACAAATGCTGGGCAAAAAGAGATGAATGCAGTCATGATATGAGACTTGATCCTGGAGTCTGGCCACAACCCTAGGGACCTAGTTTCTGAGTCACAGCTTGGACCAAGTTGAAATCCCCAACCCATGATCATACATCAGATTGCTGGGCATAAAAAATCTAATACAAATATCCTATAAGGATTGGCCTTGGGATCTGGCATATTCCCTTTGATCTCATTTGGAGAATATTGTGCCATGATCGCTTACATATCCAGTTGAGCGATACAAGCCCAGAGGGCCTCCTGTATTGTTTAACGGCCCATCGACAATGTAAATAAATTATGTTAAAAGACATAAAACCACAACTAAACAGGTTTAAATATGTAAAAGATTAAATAAATACATCTTAACCGATCAAATTGGCTGCACAATATATCTCATATCTTTTTGTAATGATCAATAGAGTGTAGTAAAAACTTCATGCACAGAAACTTTATCGATTTATTTTCTTCTTCCTAATGTCTCCCTTGACAATGCCTCAATTTCGGCCTTTAGTTGCCCTGCAGGTAGGGCGTAAGAATTGTACGTGCTCCCCCCAATTGCATTATCGTGATTTTGGATCTATCTTTTCTTTTCTTTACAGCTTTCTCCTTCAAAATGTCTCACTTTTGGCCATAAGGAGAATATATTTGCTTTTACTTATAAGGCCACAATGGCGTGACAATAAAGTGTATATACCGACATCATCCGATCACACGAGTTTATGTTGAACTATAAACCGGTTCAAAAAGGTATAGAATGAGGTGCATTTCACGTTTAGTTTTATGAATGAGATAGAACCAGCGGCTGAAATGCCAGATATTTTGATATAATATGAGAACGTAGTGTGGTATAAACTGTAAAGACGTTATGTTGAACGACTCGGTATGTTAATTAGTTGGTAAAATGTTATGTATGGATTGCTACTTTACTAAGGAATTAAATGTGTAACATAGCACCGTTATTAAAATGTATACTTCACATTAAAAGTCTAAAGGGGACTGAGGTGATTGCCTGTATTACCTCTGACACATTCATTTGCCTTGTTACATCCTGGTCCGGATGTACAATGTAAACATACAGGTGTGCCGTGTGTAAAATATGCTGTCTGTAATTGTGTATCCTTGGAAATTTGTGACTTAAGCTGTTAATAGGATGTGAACAAAATTAAACAAAACCAAAACAAAATTTAAAATAAGATTATTGATAAAGTGTGAACGTACGATGACACATGTAAGAGATCAACGAGTTTCACTGTGTTTATCTTGTTATACAAACGTCACGTTTTAATCCGTATATGTAAGCATACAGGTATGTATATCGTTAATGTTTTGATGTCACCCTTTTATTGCTTCTTTTACGTAACGATTATGTATTGGTTATGCAACCACGCCTCATATCAATTCTATGTTGGGTACATGTTCATGCATTTTATCTAAGAGGTAAGACAACGGACAGGTAGTGAATTATCATACATTGAGGAGCAGTGTAAACTTGTGGGCATCAGTGAATAACTTGTAAATAAGTTTACGATGACAAACAACCTGAAATGTTATAAACATAAACTGATGATATTCTCGTTAGTGTGTTGTGGTGTAACCTGACCGTATAACTAAAATCCTTAGAGTCATCTCAATATTGGCTTAATATATTTTACTTCATCTTTTTTAATGTAGCAATCCAGGGGTATGGCTGTTTTGATACATTTTGCTACTGATGTACTAATTGTTGAGCACTTGTGAATTCGTTTGTAGACCTTCGCTTTCCCGAACCTCACCATTATGTCACTTTACTACCAGGATGCGCTCTGCTATATATAGAAAGTTTCCTAATTATGTTACTCTTGATTTCTTCCGACAGAAGGGGTTGTGTAAAACATTTATATAACTTTAACAGGCAGCCTTATAAGCATTTGCTTATAACGCTGCCTGTTAAAGTTATATAAATGTTTTACACACAACCCCTTCTGTTTCAAAATAGGATTTCCAACTTTTTTGGCCCTTGCATCACCAATGTGTTATAAAAGGACTCCTGCATGATATATTGTTTATGTTTGTATGTTTGGTTGGTATTGTATTGTTTAACGTCCTATCAACAGCTATAGTCAATTTAGGAAGGCCTCCCCTGTGTGCAAGATGCATGTGTATAGTGATGCGTGTGTGTTTTGGGAGGCTGCGATATGTTCGTGCGATACGTTCGTGTATAGTCTCCTTATGATAGCGCGAAACTGATGCCGACTTTAAAGTGCTACCTCACTGAAACATACTGCCGAAGACACCCAGCAGGACGCCCCACCCGGTCACATTATTCTGACAATAGGCGAACCAGTCGTCCCACTCCTATCTAATTTGCTGAGCGTTCAAAAGTATTGTTTAATGCCCTATTAACAACTAGGGTCATTTAAGGACGTAAATCCATATGTGCAGGGCATGCGTGCTTACCAAAAACTATCATTATAATATTGCAGTTGCACTAAAAAACAATCATAAGATTTATGATAACCATACTCCTTTTTCGAAGAAATATAAAAATCATCTCCATAATGTTGTAACTGATTTTTCCTCATCTGTATTGATGCAATCCCAGGGTGTGATTATTGTGTTACGTTTAGGTTTGGTTTGGTATTGTTTAAGATCCTATCAACAGCTAAGACCATTTAAGAACGACATTTTGTTAGGTTATGTTACGTATATCTGTATATGATAATAAAATAGCTCATGCTGAACGATTTCACAATGATGCAATTATTGACAATACAGTATATATTATATTAAAGTAGTCATTATCCAAATCATTACGATAAATTTATATGAAATCCGTTCAAATGTAAACCGTTTTGTCTATTTAAGTTTGATAATATCTTACATGAGTGAAGGAGTAATCATTCACACTTCACTAGTTCACATAAAGCGATAGATATGATATCAAGGACTGGAGAACATGTTTATTGTCCCCTTACCTAGGGGCGTCACAGAAGTGTCTCTTACAAAACTATGTGAACGATTTTATTTCAGTGTATTAAGCCTCCATCCTACGTGGTATAATAAACAAATGATACGTCACTGTGTGCCTAAGCAGTCACTAATACCCTTTGCATTCTCTGTGCAATTTACTACCAGGATTCGTCGCTATACTTTACAGACTGTCAAAAACTTTGAAAGGACGTATTTCAGTGAAAATGGGTAATTTTGAGTGAATTGTTTGAGAATACGATTTACAGCCTTTACGACTTGCAGCGATTGTCAACAACTTTAAATCACGTCACAGCACATGGTTAAATCTGTCTGGTATGTGTCACTATGTGCTAAGGCTGAGTATGTGTCGATATGACCTATTGATGGGTTGATGTACATGTACAAATGTTTTAATATTTTGATAAAAACTATCATAAAATGTTGACATGTACTTATCGCTAATGTTTCAAGGAGTTGTGCGTGTGTTTTGTCCGTGGTTTACAGGGGAGGTCTCTTGCTGACATCGAGTTTGATTATTAAATTATTTTTACTTATAAGATCATGAACACTATTCAACTTAATTTGTTGTGTTAAAAGATATACGGAAAATCATCTTGGCTGACTTACATATACATGCCATTCCATAACAAACATCAATCGCTATCACTTTCGTTGTCATAAGATATTTTGTTATTCCTTTGTCAAATTGAAATCGTATTGATCTAAAAAACATTACGCAGAGTTTTATTGAGTTTGAGTTAGTTTTAACTAAAATAGTTTTGCTATATTTGTATGAGATTGACAATTTTATAATTTTATATACATCACTTGATTGTAAAACAATACGCTGTTTATCATGATGAAAATGATTACTCAATATAGTCATGCTTGATTTAACTAATTCCCTGTACACTACTAACGTAGATGGCATTGATATAAAAACCCTCCTGCTCAGGAATGCGGGAAACGCATTGAATGTATGACAAACGATTTTCAAATTTTTATTCAACTGCATAAGTTATTTGTAAGTATTCCGTTTGTATACGTTAACATGTGTGTGTCAAGTTTCTCTATAGAGACTATCGCAAAGACACGGTTGATCTACTCTTAACTTACTCTTTTATATTTACGTTAGTTACATCCTCCTGCTTAGGAATATGGGAAAGGCTTTGAATGTATGACAAACGGTTTTAAGATTTAAAGTTCGTTATTTTTTTTATTCAACTGCTCTATGGAGACGGTTGATCCACACTTCTCTTTTTATATTTTCGTTAGTGAAATTCTTGTCACGATCGCAATAAGACACTTGATACCCCGGAGTGAATTACATGGTCCCGTTTGAATAATATTTATCAATGGAGTATGAGCATTCCAAAGCAGGTCTAGGTAACACAGACAGACTGGGATAGTATCTCTACACGAGGTTACTGGTAATTTTCACTTGCACATACAATATTTAACAAACAGGACCTCACTAAAGCATTATTTTCTAGACTTGTAATATCTTTTACAGTTAACTGTGGTTTAAAATCATATTGATAGGTGCTTATAGACATCGTTGATGAACCATAATAATAACCATTATGTATGAGTTAAAAGCATTCGTTAATCACATGCTTACTATAATAATAAAACAATATGTGTTCTCCAGATTGTCACTTATGGGTTATTCCTATAACGCCAAACACTATGTAAGCAGGTATACCAGATGACAATGTTATCGTACAATCTATTATCGTACGCTACAGGTATACATTGAAAAGGCAGACACGTGTACCTACAATTCGAACTATTTAATGCACGCCGTTTGAAAGGAGTGTTGTCAGGCGACATCAAGGTCGAATAAAAATCGGTTGTCTAGCTCACCTGTACCGCCTCACCATGCAATAACACACAATGGGTTACTATATGTGTCTGGTAGTAAGTGTAAGAAGACTGGAACATATTAAAATGTCGTCGTGTTACAGCTAGCTGAACGTGTAGGCATTTCCTCCCCAAGTGAATAAGTAAGAATATGTACTGATTTTCGTTGCACATTTCATCTTTTCGTCTCATTACGTTGTGCTAACTTTGAAATATATACATCAATTGGACGAAATATTGGGTAATGTAAATTTTGTCCAAATT
>JAULCA010171942.1:0-14674 GCA_032360845.1 Crassadoma gigantea | reverse complement strand
CTTTTTTCTTTTCATATTTGAAATCTACGTAAAAAATGCAAGAAATTAAGCCTAATTAGAAAAAAATGACATGGGTTTTCTCAAAAGGATGGACCCACCTTAATTGCATCGAAAGATATGATGCTAAGCTCCATTTGAAAAGATTGTGATAACATTAACTTAATTCACTAGCGAGTAATTAGGAAAACCTTTTATTTGTGTTACTATATATAGACGCTACTCTACATTCTATAGGAAAGCCATGAGCGCTGTGGAGAAACGTATTTTGGTGTTAGGGGACCACTAGACGAGGTATTCCACAGAGGAACAGGTTTCCTGTTTTAATGACCTCTCGGGTCACACACACTCGACAGTGGAGTCAGGATTTGTACCTCATTCATTGTGTCAGTTTCCGTGTGCGAATTGATTCAACGATATTTTGGCCCCGTTATCTGTCACCTGCATGTATATATATTATATATATATATATAATATATATACATACAATATTCCACGATAATCTACTAGATTTATGTCTGTAACTGGTTAATGTTTTATGTATGTGATGTGATCTTTTGTAATTTATAACCGATATACATGCATATATATATTTAATCTTCGGATCTAATACATCCTATTTCTATGGTTCACAAGAAGCTGTGTCATGTACATAGTATACAACAAGAAGCTGTTGTATACTATATATGTACATGTTTATTCGTCTAGGTACAGGCGGGAACAGTCTTAATTGAGAAGTGCTTTGGCATTACATTTCTTGGACAGCATCTCGGACTATTATTACTGATCATATGTCTTGATTTCCACATATGTGTTACTGTATAGGGGTTATTTTAACTGTGGAGAGGTTGAATTAATATACTCTGCTATAGTGATCAAACTTGGCTGTTGACAAATGTTGTTTTTTTGACATTGTGTAAGTAATAGAAGGCCTAGCACACAGATTAATTAAGTAAATGTGAACAGATTTTGAAGACTTTAAAATTCAAAACAATTTAGCATGTACTAAAATGATTGCCATGAGCAATTTCAAACGTAGTAATAGTAGATGTGAACAGGTATTGAAAACTTTAAAATATGCATTAGCAAATGCTATGTTGACAAATTGTCATCTGCAATAAACAATTTGATATTAATCGAGATTGTAATGTCCTTACCTTGAATTTTGCAAAATTAGGTCATTGTGACCTGCTTTTCTAAAAGTTATCATAGGACAATGAAAATTGACATCATGGATGAACTATGAATGCTTAACTTGAATTTTGCAAAATAAGGTCAATGTGACCTACTTTACGAAAAATTGCCATAGCATAATGAAAATTGACATCTGGGATGAGTAATAGATTGTGAAGTTGAATTTCGGAAAATGAGGTCACTGTGACCTACTTTATGAAAAAATATTATAGGACAAAGAAAACTGACACCTTGGATGAACAATGAATGCTTAACTTGAATTTTGCAAAATAAGGTCATTGTGACCTACTTTTCTAAAAAAAAGAATGTAATTCATAGCACAAAGAAAATTGACATCTTGGATAGGCAATAGACACTGAACTTGAATTTTGCAAAATTAGGTCAATGTAACCTACTTTTCTAAAAGTTATCATAGGACAATGAAAATTGACATCATGGATGAACTATGGATGCTTAACTTGAATTTTGCAAAATAAGGTCAATGTGACCTACTTTACGAAAAATTGCCATAGCATAATGAAAATTGACATCTGGGATGAGTAATAGATTGTGAAGTTGAATTTCGGAAAATGAGGTCACTGTGACCTACTTTATGAAAAAATATTATAGGACAAAGAAAACTGACACCTTGGATGAACAATGAATGCTTAACTTGAATTTTGCAAAATAAGGTCATTGTGACCTACTTTTCTAAAAAAAAGAATGTAATTCATAGCACAAAGAAAATTGACATCTTGGATAGGAAATAGACGCTGAACTTGAATTTTGCAAAATTAGGTCAATGTAACCTACTTTTCTAAAAATTATCATAGGACAATGAAAATTGATATCTTGGATGAGCAATAGACGCTGAACATGAATTTTGCAAAATTAGGTCACTGTGACCTTCTTTTCTAGAACTAGCCATTGGACAATGAAAATTGACATCTTGGATTAGCTATAGATGCTTAACTTGAATTTTGCAAAATAAGGTCAGTGTAACCTACTTTTCTAAAAACTATCATAGGATAATGAAAATTGATATCTGGGATGAGCAACAGACGCTGAACTTGAATTTTGTAAAATTAGGTTATTGACCTATTTTTCTAAAAATTGTCATTGAAAATTGACATCTTGGATGAGCAACAGATGCTGATTTTGAGTTTTGCAAAATTAGGTTGATGTGACCTACTTTCTAAAAAGTATCATAGGACAATGAATATTAACATCTAGGATGAGCAATGGATGCTTAACTTATAGTTTGCAAAAGAAGGTTACTGTGACCTACTTTACGAAAAATTGCTATAGCACAATGAAAACTAACATCTGGGATGAGTAATAGACGCTGATTCGTATTTTGCAAAATTAGGTCACTGTGACCTACTTTTCTAAAAATTGCCATATCACAATGAAAATTACAACGGAGGTTTGGAATGGCAACACAATGACATGATGTAACGACTTATTCCTTCGAGGAAAATTATCTAATAAAAAATACAGTAATCCTATGTTTGTCGAAAAAAACAATTGACATCATTTTTTATTATTATGTAATCTATACTGAAATGCTGTGTAAACGAAGTAGGTATGAAACCTAAACGTTAAGTGTATGTCAGTCATAACAGCCACGATTATAAAATTATTATTTGGCTCCTTTAGGTTCCTTACACCATTTAACAAATGACGGGACGTGGAGAGGAACAGACACTTAAGGAAATTTATCATTTGTTGAAGGATCGTGTTTTGTCTTTTACCCGGGATAATGAACGGGTATTTAATGAAAATGACCGTATAAAACACACACTAAAAAAAACGGCCAGACAACTGAGTGGTGATTCTAATGACATTCTCAGACCAAGAAGTGCTGATAGCATACCCATGTCTGAAGAAGATGCAAAAGTGAAGCGTGTCATTAAAATTATGGAAGATCGCCATTTGTCGATAAGTAGGGAGCAGGCAAAAACAGAGACTGTGCTTACCAAGGTATTGTTATTGCATTCGTATTTACATTTGTTTCTCTTTTGCATCAGTTTTATTTTCAAATCGAATCTTATAGTATACTGCTGATTGCGTTATATTTAACGACAGATTGATAAATTACAATCGAACAGTCTGACGTTGTTTATTTCGTCATAGTTAAAGAACAGAGCGAAATTATGTTCGACGACAAACGCACAAATATCTTTATTTCAATTTAAACCAGTCCCATTCCAATATTCAACGATAACAAATAGCAAGTGGAATAATAATAATAAAAACTGTTCCCTGAAGCATATTCATGTAAATAAGGTAACAGATGCTATGATCGAAATTATACATAACGTTCGATCACTGTTAACTTCAGGAATTTAAATCGAATATTTTCAGGTAAATGATAAACTTCAACAACTAGAAAAAAGTTTGGTTGGTATACTTGACTCCGATAAAGCACATGGCAACACTGTTCTAGAGCTCCTCCTGGAGGTGAGATCATCTGTAAATGAATGCCGACAGGTACACACTCATACTGATGGACTGGTTGAGAAGATAAGTGTTGGGATACAGGTAAGAGGTAATGAGCAAAGGTACAGCGAATTTTAAAGAGATGTTATTTTCGATTTTTCAAATAAAAAAAGAAAAATATATTAATCAAATTCCGATTCACCTAAGAAACACATTCTGTTTACCATTGTATTAACGCCGCAGTTTATTTTTCGTCATTGATCGCCCTCTGCAATAAGGCATACCGAGTCGGACATAACTAAACAGCATAGTATAAACAGTCTGAAGAGAAAAAGAAAAACATGATCAAAAACTCATTCTATCGTCAATATATAGCACTTGAATAATAAAACTTTGTCAAACGACAATCCTGGTCTGTGTACATACACCCAGTGTGGTGTACTCACCGTGTAGTGTATCGGCTTCATGGAAGAATAATTCAATAAGTAAACATGACGTGCAAAACATTATAAAAAACTTTGGCGTTAGTACTGCTCGTCATCCAACTTGGTACTCTTGATAAGTCAGGGGGATCAAACCATTGCATTACTATTGCAGGGCCAAAGGCTGTAGACTTTTTTGGGGGTAAATTTTCGACCGCCATGCATCTTGTCAGAAGTTTGAGGGAGACTGGGAGCTTCGCCAGCCAACCGCGGTCTTAATGTCCACGCTTGACATCTCGACGTCAAGACTGAGACGATTCGGCTTCAGAAATTGTGTAATCGTCATCTAACTGCAGCTTTAACTGCTCGTGATACATTAGACACTAACAATTGTCCCATGCACAAAAAAACGGTGCGAAATCGATTGCAAAAGGCGGGTTTGTGGGCACATTGCCCTTACGTCGGTCCACCCATCACTCGTGTACGTCGCCCTCACGTCCTTCCACCCATCACTTGTGTATGTCGCCCTCACGTCCTTCCACCCATCACTCGTGTATGTCGCCCTCATGTCCTTCCCCCAAATCACTCGTGTACGTTGCCCTCATGTCCTTCCACCAAATCACTCGTGTACGTTGCCCTCATGTCCTTCCACCAAATCACTCGTGTACGTCGTTCTCATGTCGGTCCACCCATCACTCGTGTACGTCGCCTTCATGTCCTTCCACCAAATCACTCGTGTACGTTGCCCTCACGTCGGTCCACCCATCACTCGTGTACGTCGCCCTCACGTCGGTCCACCCATCACTCGTGTACGTCATCCGTACGTCGGCCCACTACATCACCCTAAGGTTGGTCCACCCCTCACTCTTGTCTGTCGCCCTAACGTCGGTCCACCCTCACTCTTGTCTGTCGCCCTAACGTCGGTCAACCCCTAACTCCTGTCTGTCGCCCTAACGTCGGTCAACCCCTAACTCCTGTCTGTCGCCCTGATGTCGGTCCACCCCTCATTCTTGTCTGTCGCCCTAACGTCCGTCCACCCATCGCTCGTGTACGTCGCCCTCATGTCGGTCCACCCCTCACTCTTGTCTGTCGCCCTTATGTCGGTCCACCCCTCACTCCTGTCTGTCGCATGAGTCATATGGCTTAGTTAGCGGCACAAGTTCTTTTAACATCTCAGCAGTGGAAACTGTCAACAGATGAGTACTGGTTCACGCTTTTTCAGTCGTTTTGTATAACGTCGTTGTTGGGAACGCATTCACGACGCATGCGTAATCGAACGGCATAGAGCTGCGGGAAGATCAGTTACGGTCTTGGAAGGAATTTCTCATTTTGTAAAGTCGCTTTTGATGGCCGTGCATTGTAACTGAAAGGCTGTACGATACTTACATGTCAGCAGATTTCGATTTCCAACATTGAGAATATACCTTCCTTAAGTACTCGAATTTCTTAACAATTTTGGTTTAATAACAAATGAAATTTCGGTAATTGTTTATGAAAGATGATACACAACACCATTTATAGGTGTTCTTTTTCTCTTCAGTATAGTAATCTAATCTGAAGGGCAAAATTAACCCATTAATGGTGAATATTCAAAAACTTGTTATAAAATAAGTTATATTTGGATTGTTAAAGAAACTGCTGGAAAACCGACAGAATGTAGCGGCTGGCAATCTTCGGGATGTGCTGATTCCAGTAGAACTGAATTATTTCTGCTCCAAAATGCAAGCCCAAGGTAAAGTGTTATTTTTTTCCTTTAATAACCAGTATACATAGTTTAAATGCATGTATTTAACTTAATCATTGGGTAAATCATACAGTAAAATTTGTTTTATTTCCCCCGTGTGTCCAGTGACTTATACATCGTAGAGGAAGACGTGATACAAATGTATCAATATAGCAAAAGCGTCGAGAAAACTAAAAGTTATGCTGAAAGTTAATTTTTTTTTATATTATTTATATAAATAGAAAGAGGGTCATCATATTATTCGTGATTTGTACTCTATATTACGTATACGTTTACGGGGAAAAGATTGGAGCATAGCCAATAGTATTTCCGTTTATTAAATGTATCGCCATAAACTATGATGTATATCGATAACCTTGTCAGAGATTATTATATTTGGCCAGGTCTGTACTCAAATGCATGATACTTCATATGCTTAGTCATTAAAAACATTTTCAGTTTGTTTTTTCCTCACGGCCCATAGAAAATTTTGTTATGTTTTAGTATATTTAACGATCTCGTGATAAGGAATAAACTTAGTAATTTGATCACGTTTACATTCAAACATTGATAGGTACAGATTTCCAAATGCTGGGTAGAGCATTGAACATCGAGGAGAGCGTACTTCAGACAATAAACCAGAGTTGTGGTGACGATCAGGTAGACGAGAAATTTCATCAGGTGATCAGAGAATGGGCGAAGAAACCCGAAAATGTACACATCCGAGATTTTGTTGGGGCTTATCATATGGCAGGTGGAAACACAGAAAAAGGTTATAAACTGTTATTATTGCCTTTGCATAAGTTATGTCTGACAGTCTCAATACATAGCATTTGTTTGAGAAGCTTGATTTGAAATTATTCATAACGCATCATCATCGATTGTCCGGTCTTATGTTATTTTGTAAGCAAATGAAATGAACAAGCAGCTCACATTTAAAGACATCGTAATTTCCATCACATGCCCTTATATTGCAAACATCTTTCAATCAAACATATGCCCTTTTATACGGCATACATTTTAGCATTGTAATGTTTACAACCGTTTTATGAAAGCTGTAGTGTTACCTCTCTTAGCCATGTCTAATTAAAGTTGTAGATTCATTTAAGCGTACTTCGCGAAAAAGACTCAGCGAAGAAAATATAATCTACATTATTGTTTAAATTCAGACAAACCTTTAGCACCAAAAGAAAAGGAGAAACTTCTTCAAAATGTAGCATACCTGTGTGACAACATGCTTGATGTTCCATTGGTGCTCCCTCATCTGGTGACGAAATCTGTGATATCGCCTCGACTGTCCGAGTTTGTCCTTGCACCGTCAGGAAGAATAGAGAGGATTTTACGACTTGTAGATATCCTCTGTACAAAAGAATCTGGATTACGGGAATTTTGTGCTGCCTTAAAATATTCTGATCAAGCTCATGTCGCCGAGAACATGATTGGAGGTATGTTTGCTTGATGTTATGAGTGTGCGAGGAGTGGAAGCTGGGTGTAGCGGTGTATGTGTTAGGGGTCGAGGGGTTGGGATTGTTGCTGGGAAAGGGGGTGGGGGTGAGAGAGAAAGTGATTGTCGTTTATCGGATTGGTTTGGTTTAGTTTTATTTTGTTTAACGTCCTATTAACAGTTTTGGTCATTCAAGGACGGTCGTTTATCGGATCAAATATTCTGCTTATTAAAAAGAAAATGGTAGAAAATAGGAATCTTAAATCGATAAAACAATTTTCCAATTAAACACGCTTAAGTAATTGCTTGATCAAACAATGATATTTTTCATCCCTTCAAGTGTAAAAACCAAGACTTTCTTTTAATTCAGGTCAAGTTAGGCTTGAGTGTGGTAAACGCTCAGCCGCTTTTACCGTCCCAACCAAAGAACGTGAAGAGGACACACAAAGCACCATGCCAGTAGACACAATGGTGGCTGATCATGACATTCTTCGTAAGATAGCCCAGTTGCTTCAGGATCGCGGCATGTTAGGACCCTATATCAAATCCTATGAATAGGGGTTCGAAATATCGAACAAGAGTATTCTTTCAATATGAGATGTGCTTTTTTTCCAATATTGAATGGTAGTCGTCGTTTTATTGAGTCGACAGTTGTTATCCTTTAACAATGACGGGGGGTTCCTTATTTTGAGCAAAAATATCCTACCTATTATTTTTTTCGTGCAATCATCATCAAAGCAAAACAATCCAACATTCTTTTTTATTAAAAAATGTGGAATATAATAGCAGTTAGATTTCAACCCTTGTAAAATGTCAATAAAAATTGCGTGTCACCCACTTTTGCAAACATATAGAACAATGTTTTGTTTTCAATTAGTAAACATCTTCATTATTTAAAACGTTCTATGCACATTTCAATAGTTTAATGTCAGCTCAAGCATGACTGTAACATTTAAAAATATAATTTTGGAAATTGGTCAAGCCAATTTCTACAACGGCGATACATCATTAGGTGACAAAACATATCAATTAAATTACCTCTAGTGAAAATCCTGAAATCTGTTTGGTTGAAACAAAGTGTTTATTTCACACTGTCACATTCACTATTATATTGAGTCAATGGAAGGTTGGTTCTCGACATCCTAGCAACGGGTGACAGTACAAAATAGTGACCACTCAAAGAAGATGCGCGCACGGTTCGTTTCAGCCGCCATGTTTTTTTATAATAACATAAATACTTTATTCGCTAGAGTATGACAGTGCCTAGGGTTACCCTACGGGAATCACTGTCACCCAAGGCTAATGTAGTACATATATTTATGTAATATCATATTTATATAAATGCACATACGGTTCAGCCAACAGAAAACAAGTACTTACGGTTGACCCAGGATGATCTTGTTTGTGCACACTACTATGCATGGACTATGGAGCACAATATGTGTAAATAAAATCACCGATTCTGATGTCCAATTATAATTATTACCAAGGAATCAAAATTATCTAGAACGTCGATGAACAGACGAACGGACTGACGGACAGGCAACGCGTCAGGTCGTAAGCTCACTTGGTCTTTGAATATATCTCTGCATATGATATACATGGAGATGGGAAGTGTAAAAACTAAATCTATATAATGTGTAAATGAAGTAAATAGAAACTGTTCAGCGGTTTCTCTACAGACGAGTGCAAAATCGAAGTGTGACACCGAAACCCAACAGGAAACATAAAATAAACCCAACAATTAAAAATGTTTCCTGAACTTATTATGTATACAACAAAGGTTAAGTAGAAGTCAAATCTCTGTTAACATAAATTGTGCCATAGTGTTATTAAACACTCTCTCACAAACACACACACCCACACACACACAAACCCCCGCGCCCCCTCTCTGAGGAAAGGCAACTTCAGAACACCATCCGCCAGTGGATGGACCCAGGTAGACGATAAACCCGTCAACTAACTAACTTACTAAATAACAAACTAAAGCATCTATCTGTGTCACCTTTTATTTACATTTTCAAACACAAATAAGCTTTTCTGTTAAAACGATTAAATATTCACAGTTTGCAATTAAGATATAATATAATGTTTTTATATTTTTCCTCCTTTGGGGTTATAATTTACACAAAAGTGTTGACGTCATATACACTGTATCAGACCTACATTTTGTACACAATGCCTTTAATTTGCTCTGCGTTTAAATCATACTATCTTTCTTTTTGATTCAAAATAAGAATTAAATGACGCATGACCGATGTTTGTTTTCTTAGGAGGAAAATTGGGGCCGGGGAATAGGGAGGGTGGTTAAAGAAAGTTGTTAATATATCCCTATAGACCCCCACCCCCACCCCCACCCTCCCACCCCTCCTCATAAAAAAAAATAAAATAGCTATTGCTCAAATGCTATACTTTTACAATAATCTAAAACATACATCAACAGTGATTTAAAAATAACTATATCAAAAATGCAAAAATTTCCCACCTGGGCGAACACCATTTTGTAGCTCATGGGAGTGACAATCAACAAGACATGCTAATCTTGGCCGAAAACGGATTTTATACAATTCTTGTGTAGGGGATTACTTGACAACGTCTTTTTTGTTGCTAAGTAACTCCCTGATATACTTTACCAAACGCTGTCGGAAAATTCCACGTTTTCATATGGGAGTGTGATTTGGTCCCTCACTAGTTATATATATGTCAAATTGTCTGGTGTTAATTACAAAATGTACTTAAGAAAATGCTTTCCATATATAGGTCAATGTTTAATGTACCGCTACTTTATTTACTCCATATAAAAGTTATTGGCAAAATCGAATATACCCCCACTTTTGCCTGACTGTGATTTAGTCCTATGTGTTAACCTGGGAACTAAAACACACCTTCTTAACTAAAATACGCCTGCACTTGGGTGTTTCCACCGATCCAATCAGGCGAGAGGTGGGCGGAGCTTGTTACCGAACACGGAAGCGACGTAGGAGAGCTTGCTACGGGACCCGGAATAGCCTATATATTTCAATTCACTGTTGTTATACTTTGCATTTGGCTCCATTGCCCTCAAAAGTGTAGTTGGGTCGTGAAGCTATATAGCTTATGGCTTTAAACTATTTCTCTAGTGTGTATCAGTATAATAAAACGGTTAAGTATAATAAGGATGGGGTTGAGGGACTTAACAAGTTCTTGACCATGCCTTTTTCCCTCGCCTTTGCCTCGGGAAATAGGCTTGATCTCGAGACACTAGAAACTTGCTTAATCCCTCAACCCTTTACTTTCACTGTATAATAAACTTTGTTTGTGCTTTGTTTACGTCTTATTTACAGCTTTGGTCATTTAGAACGTACCATATTTATTGATACAATATATACTACTCACATTTTGCTACGGATCACTTTTATTTTTGGACATAGGTGAAAATAAATATTATAGTTGGTTTGTACTGGGATTATTTTCTAAAAACTGATTGTTCTCTTAATTCATGAAAATGAGCCTCCGGCAAAGGTTAACCTTAAAATTGGTACAACGAGGTATTTATTTAATTGAACAAAACTCATCCTAAATCAACAGAAACTGTTAGTATCGTGACGCCAATGAGCATTAATCATAGCTTTACAAGGTCCGAATGAGATCGCATATCCGGTTTTGTGGGATACGTTCCACTCAGCTACCAAAGCTGTTTCTAGCTCCTGGAACGTTCTTGGCTCTAGGAGAGCTGTCTGCAGCATGTCCCCTCACATATACTCAATGGGATTTAGATCCAACAAGCGGCCTGGTAAATCCATAAGTTGAATAGTCTGTTGTTATAGATATTGCTCAGTCACCCTTGCTCTTTTTGGTCTAGCATTATTGTCAATAAGATGAAGTCACGACCGATAGCGCCAGCGTGGAGTCTGACATAGGCATCAAGGATTTCATCGCAGTAAATCCGGGCCGTAACGAACTTTTATGGAAAACATGGAGGTCAGCTTTCCCTCGAATGCTTATGCTTTCCCACACCATCACTGAACCTCCGCCATAAACGTCATGATCCACAACGTAACCTGCCTGGCACCTCTCCTCAGGTTTTTCCATAATCTAACGTGCCCGTTGGTGAAGTGTAGATAAAATATGGACTCCCGAGTAAAAAGAACCGGTTTCTATTCCTAAGGAGTCCAAGTGCTGCTCGCGTGGGCCCAATCTAATCGGTCCCTAACATGGCGGGCAGTTAAAGGAAGTCGTATTGCTTGTCTAGGTGATCCTAAAATTTGGTTTGGTTTGGTTTTATTTTGGTTTGGTTTGGTTTTATTTAAATTAACGTCCTATTAACAGGTAAGGTAATTTAAGGACGGCCTCCCATGTGTGCAAGATGTATGTGTGTAGTGCATGCATGTGTATTTTAGGAGACTGCGATATGTTGGTTTTTGTCTCCTTGTGATAGCGCGGAACTGATGCCGACTTTATAGGGCTACCTCACTGAAACATACTGCCGAAGACAGCCAGCAGGACATCCCACCCGGTCACATTATACTGACAAGGGGCGAACCAGTCGCCTCACTCCTAAATTGCTTAGCGTTAAGCGGGAGTAGTAACTACATTTTTATAGACTTTGGTATGTCTCGGCCAGGGGGCAGAACCCCAAGCCTTCCTCACAGGAGCGAACGCTCAACTTATGGCCAAAACTGAGGCATTGTCAAGGAAGACATTAGGAAGAAGAAAGTTGTTTAGAAAGAAGAGAAACGATAAGATCCCGAATTTAGTCTTTATTTTGTTTAACGTCTTTTTAACAGCTAAGGTCATTTCAGGACGGCCTCCCCTGTGTGCAAGATGCATGCGTATAGTGTATATGTGTGTATTTTGGGAGACTGCGATATGTTCGTGTTTGTCTCCTTGTGATAGCGCGGAACTGATGCCGACTTTATAGTGCTACCTCACTGAAACATACTGCCGATGACACCAAGCAGGACATCCCACCCGGTCACATTATACTGACAAGGGGCGAACCAGTCGTCTCATTCTTAATTGCTGAGCATTAAGCAGGAGTAGAAACTACCATTTTTAAAGACTTTGGTATGTCTCGGCCAGGGAACAGAACCCAAAGCCTCCCTCACAAGGGCGAACGTTCAACTTATGGCCAAAAGTGAGGCATTGTCAAGGAAGACACGAGGAAGAATAAAGTTATATAGAAAGAAGAGAAAAGATCAGATCCCAAATTTAGTCGCCTCTTACGATCATGCGATTGGGGACAGCAGGTACAATTCTTACGCCCTACCTGCATGGACCAAAGACGGTTCCTTATTGCCCGAGTCGCTACCAGGGTACCAGAAATATTTAGGAGGTCATTTCGTAAAGCTGTAGCAGTCTGGAACGCTGTGCTTTATGAGCAAAAATCGGTTTTGACGCTGCGTTGTAGCCATAGAACGACCACCAACATGTCGTCTGAAAGGGTTTCCGTTAGGTTGGAAATGATTTCACATTCTTGTCACCACACTTTGAGACACCACAAGGTCTGCTGCAATCTGACGTTGAGACATTCTAGCCTGCAGCATTCCGATTCTCCTATTCATTTCACCGTCATTTAACCGTTGTCTTGTTTGTCTTTGTGCCGTATTCAAACAAAAACACGCAAAGAACAATGCAAAAAACGTCTCACTTAGCATAGCTTAGCGTTCGAAAGGATTACACGTGGAAAAGCGTGCACATGATTTTGTAGTTGACGGAACACACCGACATAAGACAATTCGGAAGGCTAGCATATAATTTTATTTGTAACATTTTGTTTTTTTCTTTCAAAATGTAGGTGATCCTTAGCAAAATGTTAGTTGCATACATAAACTTGCATTAACATAGAGGAAACTTTACTCTTTTCTTTTTAAAGCACTAGTTAACGTACATTCAATACTCACATACTGTATCTTACACGCACATCAACATTTTGAAACACGCACATTCGCACATTAACATATTGTCATTCATATATTGTACTCGCACAGTATTATTGACTCGTACATAACCCTCGTAGGTTTCGAACCCGCGACCCAGTAGTGGAGGGTTAGTGGAAGCAGATTGTTAGACGCCATTACAACATTACCATCGTTAAAACAAGAAAAGTACGAGTCACCAGTAATATTTTTCTCAAAACTCAGGGCTACACTCAAGCTGTATCGAACTTGACCTAACATACATAAGATCTAACAATCACATGACGAATTTAGAATTCAATTCAAGCCGTTTGGAACCCAGATCGGATATCATAATATGAAATATAAATGACTGCATCGCAATTTTACATACTATTTATTATATCGAGGTATCTCATGGATGCTCAGAATAACAAGCGTCGAAAATTAACTGAAAGAAATTTGAAATAAAAAAGGAAAAATATAATAATCTCAAATGAGGTTTGTATGAAATTTATATCGGCAATGTGGCATGTACATTGCTACATGTAATCGAACGATTTTATTATGTAGCAACTTGTCTGACAGAATTAACATCAGAAATTTGATTTTTCCACACAGTATATCTTAAACGTACAATAGAGATATAATTTTAAAACAGAACATAAAAAAACACGTTGTATGATACCGTTAACCAGGGAATTTTCGCGAGAGTTTTTTACGCGAATCTCCTGGAAAGATTTATCCGCAAATTTCCACCAAGCAGTGAAAAATCTTAGCCACTGGCATTATTTATATTGTAAATCCACAGTCACGCTTTCATGGTATTGACCACGGATTTCCCGCAACGCACCGTGACCATTTCTCCAATATTGACCCGAAGACAGTAAAACAATAAAAGCAGGCAAAGCAGATCTGTTTCCCGCGAATTACAAATATGAATTTCCAAAAAGAAAACGCGAAAATAACTTTATTGATTGGTGTGTTTTAACGCTGTTCAAAGATTTAAGATTCAATAACTTGCTATCAATAATCTCCTAATGTTACGGGTGTTTATAAAAATCATCCAGTTATTACCTTTTCTGATGAACCAATTACAGAAAGTAAAACACATACACATCTGGGTCTAACCTTAAGTGATGATGGAAAATGGAACCTGCATATTTCTAACATTTATGAAAAACCTTTAAAAAGGATAAATATTTTAAGATTATTAAAACAAAAATTAGATAGAAAATATCTTACTACCTTATATAGATATCTTACATAAGACCTATATTTGAATATGCTGATGTAATGTGGGTCAATTGTACTCAAGCTTTTAGGATCTGTTCAGTTGGAGGCAGCAAGGTTGATAACAGGACTACGCAGAGACACATCACATGATATATTATAACAGGAGTTAGGATGGGAAACATTAAGTAGTACAGACCCTGGACCGTTTTTCTTGTCCGTTTAAATGCAAACGCAACGCAAACGGAGCGCAAACTCAACGCAAACGCATAACAAACCGTTTAGTTTAAAGGACTCACACAACTAAATCAGCCAATCAGCAAGTGTTTCATACGTTTGTAGTTCCTATTTAAAAACAGTTCCA
>JAULCA010171831.1:0-14675 GCA_032360845.1 Crassadoma gigantea | reverse complement strand
GCGGGGGGGGGGGGGGGGGGGGGTGGGGATAGTGTAAAAGATGCGCATTGATTAGGTTTGCCTTACAAGCGTCAGCTGTAGGGAATTTCCCTTTAGCTCAGCGGTAGATCATCGGACTGAAGAGCCAAGGGTCGCGGGTTCGAGCCCTAGTGACGGCACTATCTTTATCACTATTCCTCGTCCTATAACATATTTATTGGGTTATTACTGGTTCCCAGTATGGATCATTGTGTGCGAAGATCTACAGGATGATTATTCCTCAATCAACTTAAGGTTGTTTTTTTTTCATACCATTGCTCATCATATTTTGATATGATACTTTGTATATTTCCTTATCAAACAATACGGATTATGAAACATTTCTGTTACTTATAGAATTCTAGAAGGGTGGTCGGGTGGCTCAGTGGATAGCACACTTGCTTTTCACCAAGGCGGCCGGGGTTCGATTCCCCGATCGGACGTGAAAAGGTATGCGGTCACCTGCCCGATCACATGGGTTTTTCTCCGGATACTCCGGTCTCCTCCCACAATAAGACCCCCTGCGCGCTTACATCCGGACCAACAAGAGTGATTAATTGTAAAAACTTGTTTCATAATTGTTGTAAAATAAATTAAGTTTATATTTATAAATAGAAGCCTTGTCTGTGACACAACTATGAACTTATCATCCAGATATTTGAGAGTAGTTTGGACTTCGGGGTCAAAAAATAAAGATGTGCGTTTCGTTTACTTTTTGCAATGCAAGTAGCTATCTATTTATAATTGACCTGGTAGAAATTCTGCATTCTCTCGTTGTTCCAATAGTCTGGTGAGGTGTTTCACAGAATCAATTAGTATCTTAAAATACGCATCCCAGTAGATAGAGAGAATTTCTCAAAGTAGCTTTGTATTGTGACTAATAGCCTGTTTAGATTACCAGTCACTCCGTGCCAAGCTGGGAAGAAGAAAGGCAAAACGGCACGGGATGTGATGGACAATCAAAATAGTTTAATGTATAAGTATAAGGTCATCACTAATGCTGTCGGTGCTGGGAAGGGCCCTTCGTCCTACCTTTCTCTCTTTCTCTCGCTCTCCCCCGCCCCCTATTTTTGTTTTCTGTTCTCTCTTTCTTTTTTATTTTCTCAATCCCTATCTCAATTCCTCTTTCTTATAAAGACAATGCAGTGTACTCAGTAAACGGTCTGTGTAAATTTATCATTTACCTTAGAAGTTTCTTTCTTTCTTTTTTACTTCCTTTTTTGTGTGTATGACTGATATTTCTTCTCCTTGCATTTATACGTCTTAAAATGTCTAATATCATGTATATGGGTATGTGTGCGTACAACGCATGCAAATATTGTGAAATCATATTAATTATGTTTGTACATGGACATGAGTGTTTTTGACATAAACATGAGTCATAGAGTATGTGCGGTTATATAAAACTTATTGCAGACATTTTTTTCCATTACAAAGATATGTCCGATAAGTGATGAAGGTGGATATGATTGTGTTCTATTTTTACACGAGACGACGCACTGAATGACTGAGACATACATTTGTCAGAAACAAGGATGGATTGGTATATTTGGGTAATAAGATTTTGAAATGTACAAAATATAGACGGAAATGAGAATGTAAGTTTGTGCCAGTGTGGATAAATATAAGAATCCTGAGAATGTATGTATACTCTTTGACAAATGTAGGCATAACAGATTTATTTAAACATATTTTATTGTTATTTATATACAATGGGAGTTGGACACAAGTTGGACAACTTATATGAAGCCCTTTCCCTACAATATATATATATAAATTTCAAGATGACATATTACATACATATATATTTACATCGGGTTTTAATTAAGAGAGGTAGATGGAGAGGTTGTGAAGAGAGATAGAGATGGGGGGAGTAATCCTTAGAATAACTGTCGAGTTCAAAATTTAATAAAGCTGACTTCCGTAATGTATTAAGTAATTAGATATCAGTGTATCCCTGACCATGTGGTTATTCCCTCGCTATGCAAACGGAACTAGTGATAATCTAATCACTATTATCAACTTTCTGCTATTCGAATGTTCATCACATCCCATGCCTTGTAGCTTTCTCCTTTGCGCTTAGTTCTTGCTGGTACTTCCGTCTCCACTGGTCCGTTTGCACAGAGAAAGATAAATCACAAGGCCTACTTTCATTGTATATAATATAGATATATATTCACACTAGCATTAATTAATAGAAGAGAGTCAGATTTGAAAGAGGGCGTAACAGATGTAGGTTTATGTATGTATGTGTAAGTATACAAATGAGTGAATGTTTTGCTATTTATTCTACATGTACATTGCATTGATGAAAAATCTTAATAAAAACCTTTAAAAAGTGCACGGGATGTGATTGACAATCGAACCAGTTGATTGTAAGTAATACTGTATAAGTCTATCACTAGTTCTGTCGGTGCTGGAAAGGATCCTTCATATGACCACAAATACCTCATACTATAAGCTTAATGGTTATTATATATGTGGGTACGATAATGTGTGTATGTGTGCGTGCGGGTGTGTGTGTGTGTTTGTGCAGACATGTGTACGTGTATGTTTACAATGTATATGCAGGCATAATTATCTATTTACGACACTCTCTCTCTCATTCTTCCTTTCTTTTTCCTCTTTCAATCATAATGATATACATTGTAATATGTTTTGTTAGGTTAACCATTTGAATGTTGTGCATATATGTGAAAGCGCGCTGATAATGTTAACGAAACGTGTGCCCAATTTTTATGACTTAATATGGCAATAGCATATGCTTAAACTAAGAGCATGCTGAAGGAGGAGTTATTCAGAGGTAATCTAAAAGTATCGGTTGTAACGCTTGGTTAGTAGTTGTAAAGCTTGGCTGCGTGGGATTAAGGGAACAACACATTGTCCTGTCGTATAAAAAGAAGGGAGGAGTGTCTTATTGGACAAAAAACCTTCATACCTTGTGTTTCTGGGTAACTTGCTATAGTTTTTTTTTATTTTACAGTTCATAAACATCATTATAAATAATATATATGTCTAATGATGATTAATATTCAATACACATACATAGATATCTTAAAATAATACATACACCTCAATGGTCCACGACAAGCAAACATTTCCGTTCCTGTCATCGATTCCGTCCGTTGTGCAGACAAGTCCCACAGTCTGGAGTTAAGACGTAGAGAAGTAGCCAGGTACGTTTCTTAACTGTTTTTGCTTTTATTACGCTCTGTGCAATTTTATATCACATGTTGATTGAAAAATATGAGTGAGCATGGACGTTTATGCAACACATTTTCTTGTAAACAATGTAAGCTATTGTTTATCCTTGATTTTTGTAAAGAAAACACAAACAACTTCTGTGTAATTTGTTTAGCTTACAACACATTTGTTTTCATTGCTTTTGTTTGTATCGTACTATATACATCTCCATGGTTCTCACAAACTCTTTTTCGGTATCCCTATTTTTAGTAGAATCATTACATGTAGCATTTTAATTGGTCTCATATGACAAATAGCTTATTCCTTACTTATAGACCGATTCATAAATAAATGTTAACTTTAAATAACCAGTTCTGAAACATATGATAATATACCTCAATACTCTTTCATACTAGGGGGTAAAGGACAGAGAAATTTCATCCGAGGGGTTTTCAAAGTAGACTTGATTAATCGTGAGAGGGGGATTTCCCTATCTTACTCTTTTAAGCATCAACGAATTTATTTCTGTCATTCAAATGATCAGAATGTGCTCAGAAACCACGAAAAGCGTTGCACTTGTTTTACCATTGTGACGTCACCCACGTGAAATGGGCTGTAAAATTTGTCATGCCCAGGGGTGTAGATTAGGGAAATTCCACCCAAAGATTGGATAAAATCCGATGCTTCCCAATTGAAAACTGTTTTTACGCGTTTAAAAAGGTATATCTACATTGAAATGTTTAACACTGTGCATGTCATCTGCAGGAATGCGACAAGGTTGCGCATTTGATCTTTGTGTATATCATAATGCATTAATGGACTTGTTTAGATGATACAAGATAACAAATACAAATATACTCTCATATTAGTCATATCGAAATTGGCATAGATCTGAATAAACATTGAGATACGATATATATTAATAAATGAACCACAAAGATTTTAATATAATTTCATACATTTATGTGCGATTTTTTTAATTGTAGATATCGATTGAAACAAACGTAACGACACCTGTTCCGTTGTTTTGGTCAATGAAGCACACCTGTCGTATTCCTATTATTTTTTTTAACTTAATTGTAATGCATAGGGTATTAAACATTCCAGCAACTTTATTTTCGATAAAGTTCGGTTTTACACCGTTTTAAATACTTTCGGTAGAATCTTTGAATCTTTTTATTTTCATCAAAGAAACTTCTTAATACAGCTTTTTGATTGTTTTATTTACGCCATATTAGCGTGTATACTGTCAATTTTTAGTTTTTGCTACATTAGCATATATGTAATTTAGACATTTGGCCCCACTTGTATAACACATCTCCACTCTTGAGATTTCCTCAAGTCTAAGATTTCCAATCGGCAATACAATGCTTGAGATTTTCCTCAACTTTGAGATGTTTTATACAAGTTGGTCTTTTACTGGATACCATATTGGTTCAGCTTAGAATAGTGCTTCTTCGCTGCTTCTGTGATAATTTTAATGAAACAGGTAAATGACCATTTAATTGTATGTATATTAAGTCTAATTATAGTAATTTAATCAGCTCAACTACTTTTTTGCCTATGCTTACTATGATAATAATTTGAATGTGCATTGTTTACTATTATGTCATGATTTTAACTAACCCTTTACCAACAGAGGACCTTTTGGAAGGTTTTTTTTCGTCCTCAATAAATAAAGTTTATTATCATTAAATAAGTATTTAAAAAAAAGGAAAACAATCTATTTTTTTCTTCATACTAAGATGAAACGTTTGCACTTATTGTTTTGTAAATAAAATTAAAACAAAGCCACAGCAACCACAGCGAGGGGTTGTTTCAATGGGATTGTTTGTAGTTTATGTTCTTTTATAGCTAGAGATTAAGGACGTGCCTGGTTTTTGGTGGTATATTAACTTTGGTCTTATTTTGTTTAATGTCCTCTCAACAGCTCTGGTAAATCAAGGATGTGCCTCCATGTGTATTGTGTATATGTGCTTGCGTGTGTGTGCAAAAGGCATGATATGTTGGCTCCAATGCTGACTTTACAGTGCTATCCAACTGACATACATGTACCAGGCCGAAGGCACCCGGTACAGCTTTCCAGCCTGTCATATTATACTGACAACGAGTGACCATTTGTTGTCATTCCCCTAAATGTTGAATGTTAAGCAGGGAATAGTCACTACCATTTTTGAAAATGTCCCGGTCTGGGGACAGAACCTGTTGCCTTCACAACCATAGCGAATGTTCAACATTAAATCTAAAAGTGAGGTGCTGCCAAGCAAGGCGCTAGGAAATAAAAGTAAGTTAGCCGAGAGAAATGTAAAGATCCTAAATATTGGAATAGATGCAGCAAATTTATTTTTTCATGTCCCCAATTAGAGGGGAGTGCTGCATAGGGTTCCCACATTAGTCGCCTCTTTCGAAACATACAGTGGATAACAGCAGGTGATTTTTTTCGATCCCCGACCTGCAGTGGTGAACTTGACAAAAAATATGTAGAGCAATGATTTTTGGGTATAATAAAGCATTAATTTGATTATACAAGCAACGCACGTTTCCGTGGCGTCTGGCTATGAGAGTGAAAAGGGGGAAAGAGTGCTGGTCGAGTGACACGGAAGTTTGTGTATCCGTCCGTTTCTATTCAAACCAGGGGAAACAGGAATACTGAGAAGCAAACATTCGTATAAATAGGATCGATGTCATTGTGCGCATGTGGTTAATGTTATGATCAAGTTATCAAGTAATTTAATGGGAGACATTAGTGAGTTAACACCCTTGCCTTTTTTAAATGCCATATGATTCGGATATTTATAGAATGTGTTTTATTTTATTCAATACTTGCAATTCTACAGATAGCATTAAGATCAATTTGGTAGCAGCGCCATCTGCAAGGGCGATAACTCACTGTTGTTTCATTACATATTTTTTTATTTATATTTGTCCTACTTATTCTGAACAAAGAAACACATACTTTAAGCAATATTACTACCGACACCTCAGTGTGGATAAATCAATCTAATCGTTTTCGTATTAAAACGTCAAAATATCAAGTCCTTGGATGATTATTTACGTGGTCTTTCCACCAAAAGTAAAAAACAATTCCCTCGTGTAGTGATATTGCTGAAGTATGTGCTCAATATTGTACGGTGATGAACGCTATTGAATTGTCCTCGCCATGTTAAAAATTGCAATATGTTTCTTGTTTTATGTATATATTTTACTTAGCAGCTGTATAAGTCTGTATTGCATTTGGATATAGAAAGTGAAAAAGTGAAATGGGTCCTTAATCAGGACTGAAAGTTGATATATGATTGACAGAAGAAATTGTGATACATAAACACAATGGATAATGGCAACAACTTGTTCACCCGTTTTCGGTATTATGTATTCAGGCGGAAAACTATGCCGGGTGCCTTCGGCATGATAGTTCAGTGAGATAGCACTATAACGTCGGCATCAGATCCGCGCTATCACAAGGAGGCAAGCAAACCAGCATATCCTGTCTCCAGCAAACATATACACATGTACAAATACACGCACGCACGCATACACAACACAAATGGAGATATGCCCATAAATAATCCTAGCTGTTGGTTGAACTTTAAATCCTATAAATCAATGTTTTTAAACTCGAAAACTAAAACATTTGTACCGTAAATCTAGCCTGCATGTTTATTTTCTTAAACATGTTTACTTGCAATCCATCAAAAAGCTCGGAAATTTCATATTCCAAGCCCAAGCCAATTTGCATGGGTTTCCTGGATCTGTCCCAATATTCGAAATTTGGAGTAGCTATGCATCAATGAATTTTGAACAAATAGTTGCTGAATCTCTCCTACGAGAACATTTTTTTTTATCTATTCTTAATCTGTGATATTGAAAATACAGCTCAGTTCAACTTTACAGCATACTACATTCAGAACACGTTATAAATGGAGCGCATTGTAAATTAACATTCATCTTGTGTTTTTGTGACTGTCCAACTTTCCAAAAGCTGGCACGTCTTTAAAAGAACATAGCTCTAAAATGGGCTTGAAACTCAAACAAACCAAAACCAAACAATCCAACTAAACGCTGGACCAATCCGTTGATCCTTGTGATTTCGACGGAAAGCTTGATACTTTTCCATTGTCGTCGAAATCATCTTACACATTTGACTACGGGGCCCTGTTGACAAAGTTGTTATGGTGTCTGACTGTCTTTGATCAATAACCCTCCACCTATGGGTTACGGGTACAAGGCCTACAATGGGCAGTCGCCAGTTACTGGCCGTAGGTCGGTGGTTTAGCTCCGGGAACTCAAGTTTTCTTTTGCCACCAAAACCCTGGCAAGCCCTTGAATGGCCGTATCGGAGAGTTGTCTGCTCTTGTGAGCATGCAGGTATTGATTGTTACGTCAATTGTTTGTGTGAGTAACGTCATAATGTTTTGATAAAACGACGCATTTTAACAATCAATACCTGTTCACAAGAGCAGATAACTCTGCAAAACGAAAGACGGAATAGCTGTTGACGGGACGTAAACATTAACAAACATAAACCAAACTAACCAATTCATACCAAGTACTTCAGTGATATTAAAGATTGCAACTGCATGCTCGCTTTTCGAAAGAGTAGGTCATGAATCCCAGCATACATCATTATATAAAATCATTGAACATTTCATCAGTTTCACTTAGTAGTCCCTTCTAAATCAGTAATATCATTAATATTATAATACTTCATCAAACTTTTTGTTATATATAAAACATATGGTTTATTATGATAATTCATAAATGATGATAATATTGTTTTGTTTTTTTATTCATCGCATTTCGCTTCTGTGTCTGAACCCTAAGCTGGATAACTCCGTTATATCATAAATACAAGCTACATAAAAACCCGCCTGAAATGTGAACTTCTCACTTCCTTTCCGTTACATGTACTTTCGAAAGCACAAATACCAGACAAATGTCAAACACATTTAAAATACAAAAAAATGACCAGTAAACCTCTTGTTTTGAAATTTAAAACATATATAACTCGGGTTAGATACGTGTGCTCAACCACCGTAACTTTTCAGATGTTCATGTTAGTTCTTTCGTAGTTTGGTTTGAGTTTAGTACATATACCAACCAGATCAGTAAACTGTACTACAGTACAATGTTTTAAGCTCTACCTTTTAGCATTTTCAGTTTTAAGTCTTATCCATACTTGCATCCTCGATATCCAGGGGGTTATGTTTAATTTCGCTCTCTACAACCCCGTGATATGTCACAGCAAAATTTAAAGCACGAAGATTTGGTCTCAAGTATAAAAAAACCGACCAAACGCTAGGCTGATTCATGCCCTTTGAAGATTACAAAGGAAAGACGCCCGACTTTAAAGCCTGTTAATTATAACCGTTACGTGACCGAGAGATTCTTTTGATGTACATCATAAACGGATCGAACTAGTCTTCTTGTCTCATCAACAAGGTGCTACACACCTAGCCTTCAATTTTGCTATGACATATTCTAGGGGTGTAGAGAGCGAACGATGCATTACTGGGAAACCCTCTGATGCTTTCTTGTACATTTACAATAAAAACAAATGTCAATTCTTTATTACATACCATTGGCTTATTTTATCAACACGCAGCACGGTTAGGTCTCGTTAAGTTAATGATGTCTGTGTAATATAAAATACAAACTTATATTTCAGTTCGATTCCTGTGTGTGATAGCTGAATGGCGACGATGAAGATAGCTGTGTTGGTTCTGTGTGTGGTGATAGCCCTTCCTTCATCCCAAGCACAGAATACAAACTGTATTCCGTTGGAAATTGATGCTTCCGTATTGAACTGGTGAGTCAGGTCACTAACATGTCGTGAACATCACTGACAGATTCAATAAGCCTGATGGAGATTTCATTTCTTTCAGGTAAAACACAAAATAAAAGAAATAGAAAGCTTTTAAATGCATTAAGGAAATAAAATTTTCTTATGTAAAGGGAGGGATATGCCTCTGTTGAGAAACTTTGTTGCAAAAAAACATTTATTACGTAAAATTTGTAAATTTGAATTTTGACCTCGTCTTAACATTTATGTGATTGCTTGTGCCGTCACGTAATGGTGAGCAATATTACAAAATATACAGATACTATTGAATTCCCCATTTAGTAAGACTCCGGACACTTAAGATCGAATTTAAAGCAATCATATTCTTTCACCACCAGAAGATAACAAATATTTCCTTAACTTCAGTTTCCTCTCTCACAGTACGTTCATATGTATAGTTTCTTGATAGAGATAATACAAGGGTCATTTAATATATGGTGTCAGAAGTGTCAGGAATCATAAGTATGATATACACCTATATTGGTTTGTCTTTGTAGAACATATCCGCCCTTAGCAGAAATGTACTTTCACAATCACATTTTCCATGACGTAAACGCTGCGCGGTTATTTCCCCTTGGTAAACTGGCGATACAATTGAAGATTGTACTTCCCGGATCACTCCTAGCAAAAGGGGGCATCAATCGGACACAAAGCTTTACCTGCACTTGGTTTAGATGTGATGTGTATTGCCTTCTGCATTGCCAATCATATGAGTAATCTCAGAAACAATGTAGCGACCATCACCTTTAATAATCAATTCAAAAAGGGCAACAAGATTCTTCTTTGATGCTGCTATAACTGGCCTTCCTGGTCATGTGTCCTCTTTGATGTCAACCGAACCATTCTTGAATTTGTTCATTCACCTGAAATAGTTTTCAATGTGACGACAGATGCGTCTTTTATGCTGCACAGCTCTGCATGGATGTGTTTTGTTGTATCTCATTCTGTAAAACACAGTGCTTTAATATAAGAATGTATTTCAGATTAAGTCTCAACTTTCATTTTAACATCGAAAAGATTCAACGATGAACAACGTGGTCAATCTTGTTGGGTGATGTCGAAAGTCCGCATGTGCATTGTTCAATAAATGTTTTTGCAGTCTGCCAAGGCGATGAAGTATTTGTTGCCCGATCGTGTGGAAGCTGTGTGTGACAGAATTCATTCAGTGCTCCACCCACCCCCCCCCCCCCATAAAAAAAATAAAGATTGCTGTAGGCATTTAATAACCGTTTTGACAAGAGGTACAGGTATAATTTGATTTTTTATTGAGTGACTGAAATATTCAGATATTAATTTTATAAAAAACAAACATCATTTATTTCCATGACGTCTAGGATGGTAAGCGGTAGGCGCTGTGTATAACGCACTCGACTTTCACCAAGGTAGCCGGGGTGAGGTTTCTTTACAGGAGGTGAACAGTACCGGGTCGCTTGCCCAATCTCATGAGACTCTCCGAGTACTCTGGTTTCCACCCACATAGATTATGTATACATATTGATTGTCGTTTCAGTTCCTCTCTAGACTCGGTGTATCTGGGTTGTGCCTGCAATGTCTACAAGGCGTCCATTGTGGAAATCATGGTAAGATATATGTTAAAGTTCACCATCGTTATAAGCTTCATCCTTTTTTGAGAAAAATTCTTCAGATAAAATAACTTTAACTTGACATCAAATTGAAAAACAATCACATAATATAGAGTTTGGAATCAGTGAAAATGTTTTCTTTCAAAAGTATTTCATGTTAACTAGATAACATTCACCGAGAAACGAGGTTTCAGTCCTCCCGAAATTGTACCAGCAGATTCAGCCACCTTATTACGTTAAAATATTCACTAGGAATATTATGAATAAATCACCTATCTGAAGATTTATATGTCGATGCATAACGTAAAAGAAAGTAAATATTTGCTATACTATTTGGTCTTTTCGTCAACTAAGGACTTATCAGCGATACAAAAAGGTTAAAAGAATAAAGATCAAGAGCTAAATTGTTCCACAAAGTATGTCGTATGCCTTCCTCTGCACCCCTATAAGATGTCAAAGTAAAATTGAAGGCACACGGCAAGCTACTTGAATGATGTCACCCGACCATTTGGTAGCCTGATGCCTCGCCTTTGAAGATTACGGAGGAGCGAGACCCGACTTCAAAGCCAGTCAATGTTACCGTTACGCGACAGACAAATAATTTTAATGTACAACAAACGATCGAACTTGTAGTCTTTTCGTCTAATCTTCAGGGTTGTGCACACTGAGCCTTCGATTAAGCTATGACATATTCCAGGTGTACAGAAATTGAAAGTGAGCATAACCCCTAGAGTATCGAGAATAATCAAATACAGCATAAGGGAAACGTGTTTATGAAGCCCTGTACAACGTGACCAACGACAAATTTAGTATACAAAATGTGTTTTTTTTCCTATTTTCCTATACTTATATTTCATAGTAACCTTGCATTCAAGCTAACAGGCTTTAGCTACCCTCAGGGACTATATGTGTCATTCGTAAAAAAACAAATTGATATTCTTCCGTTTGCGTTAAATAGCTTTGATATTAAACGGGAAATTATGAAACCTGATAGAATTTATTACATATGTAACATTTCATTAATAACGATTTCGTTCTGACTTGTTCCAACAGGCTGCAATCAGCTGTCTTCTTCCGTCTTCCATGTCAGCTGATGCTATACAAACACAAGTGTCTCAACTACTCGACATGGTGACCACAAACCCAACGGATATTTTAAAAGAGGTCCTCAAAGCAAAGCCGTTAGCCATGATTTCCTCGGCAGCACTGGTACAGTCGAGCTCAACAGGCTCTCTCGAAATGATTCATTTGATAAAGAACATCACCGAACAACTAGGAGATGACATCTTTAATAAGTTATGCGCGTAAGTATTTTCTTTGACGTAGAACATATTGGATATCTTCACTTAGTATATTATTTGGACCCGTAGGTAGATCATGTCGGGTACCCTCATTTAGTATATCACAGAACCCGTATGAAGATCACGTTTGGTATCCTCATTTAGTATTATTATAGAACCCGTATGTAGATAATGTCGGATATACCGTATATAGTATAATATGCAACCCATATGTCAACAATTATCCTCAGCTAGTGTATCATAGGATCTGTAAGTACCCCAACTGAATATAATTTAGAACCCGTATGTAGATTATGCCAGGTACACTTACTTAGTATACATATGTATTAAAGGGCCTGTTTGTATTTCATATCAAACATCTGCAATTAGCATTGTAAACCCGTATGAAGATGATGATGGTGATGATTATCCAAACTGTATACAGCGAGACCCGTATGTAGATTTTGTCCTAAAACTTATTGATATTTGGTTTAGATCCGACCAAGTAGCATATATGATCATTATGATCCCTCGCGTTTCGCTATTTTGACTCTTGTCAAAAAATGATGTTCCAATAAATTAACTGTTGACCAATAAAGGTCACTTCTGCTTTTTCAACTTTTGTTGCCTCGACAAAGCAACGTTTTGTTTTCATATACGGCATTTTGCCGTTACGACAAAGCAGGAAAGCACCGTTACATTTTTTAAACGGCGATTTGTCGCTTTTTCGCGTTTCTTGGAAAGGCGAAAAGGATCCATTATCTTTTACAAAGCGCCGCTTTGTATCGGATACAAAAACCACCATTAATTCTTTTTCTATCGATGTTTTGGCGCAAAACGTAAAAGTGACTTTAATCATCCATCTTAATTCTGAGATGTTCCGAGATGTTTTATTAAAATATAACATGTCTGTTTAGTGCTGATTCATGCTTATGTCATCTATGATTTTATCACTTTGCTTATGAAAGCCGCTAATGCGACTTTTTTTCTCCTGTCTTTTACGTTTTGGCAATTACACTTTGTTTCAGTAGCCTTGTACCTGCCCCCTTGTAATTGTTCATGAAAATTCTCTATCTCAAGTCATTGCTTCAATAATGCTTTGGGATCCGATCCACTCCAAACACGGTACCCAGGGTTGATCAACATTCTGTGCTCTGAAATAACATTTTGCAGTCAACGCACTAATGTACAAAGATATCATGCTTAAGACTCGAGGATGTACATGACGCACATCATAACGGAGTAACATAATCGCGATAAACGAAGAAACCTTGTTCATTTGGAGGTATCACTTGTGTAAAGGAATTTAAAACACGAACGCCATTTGATAACGTTCTCGCAGGAAAAAGTGTTGTTGACATTTGAACCATGATCTGATACTGTTCCTCTTGTGATTCCGTTTGTGCAATTGTTAATCACTTCTTGAGTTTGCTGGTTGGTTCTGCTTCTCATCGTCAATGATTTCGTAACAAGTTTTACTTAATAGCATATGCAATTAATATTCTAAGTGTTGCATTTCAATTTTAATTTTGACCACCGAACGTGTTTTGGAATTTTTTGCTATTCCTGTATTTTTACTTATAAGATATTTTGGCATGTTTTGCCGCCAAACGTTGTCAAACTTTCTTTCAGAAACTACTTCCTGAATGCTCAAACTTAACACAAGAATTGGTGGGCATGTTTTCATGTGGGCACGTCTCATTTTCCGATTGCTCATCAAACAAAAGAAAACAAAATGTTCTTTTAAATAACCCACCATAAACTGGCTTCCACTTGGTCGAAATTTTGTTCAAATTTAATCTCTATGTATATTATGAAAAACCAAACTTTACTGTAAACTCCATTTTGTCGTTGAACAAACTGGACGCCTTAGACTGGCTACATTGTTTGATATTTGCTCCCAGTTTTCATAGATATGATGACGTTCCTTCCAATGCAGCATTTGCGACTATGGGGGATTGTTCGGGGTACTTCCGTCACGGTCCAAGTAACAACTAAAACTTATCTGGTATGACTTTGAAATCCATCTTTGAAAATGATATATACTTTAGTAAGTGTTTTATTGTTGTCTGCTGTAGAAATGTCGCACAGCTGTCCCAGTGTGCAGCAGATCCCGCCTTCATCAGCTCAACCAAACCTGACGATATGAACTTCAAAGCCTTATTCAACCTTAACCACGTGGGAACCTTCATAACTCGTATGTGCGCCCTGAAGAATGGTAAGTTTCTATATAATCCGTTTGGACAGTATGCATAACGTGTGACGATATAGTTTGGATATAATTCTAGTCAATACTTTGTTTCTTACACATATGAAACGAAGTCGACATTACCAAGAACCATGTAATTATCCAGCGCAGGCACTACATGATGTCATTAAGAAGACATAAAATAACATAATGATCTTAGTATGTTAGTAGCTGTATGTGTCCAATTAACTAGTTCAAATTTTCAGCAATTCTCCTCTCAGCTACAAACGTTTAATTTAGAATATCCTATATCAGGGATGAGCCATTGGATTCATTTAGGAGTAAGGTGACAGTACCCAAATCGGATCCCCAAACCATCATTTTATTAAATCATTGAAAAAACTTAGGAGGAATTATATTAATTTATGGTTGAATCAAAAATAGAATATCGATGGGTGTTCTCACAAACGAAATTAGCACCCGGAGCTCACTTGAGATATTTATAGCACGCTCTGAAGTTACCAATCAGCGTCTCCGGTTTTTGCGAATGTCGGGACCCAAATCGGATCAAGGCTTGGATTTTG
>JAULCA010171720.1:4279-14677 GCA_032360845.1 Crassadoma gigantea | reverse complement strand
AAATGACCTTGAAATGCAACATTACTTACAAAGCCAGTATATACATATGTTTTAATATAGTCCAATTGTTGCCTTTGAAACCCAAATTTAACAGTTTTAGAAGCAACCCGTAGTGCCAAACAGTGTCAAATGCTTTTTTGCTATCTAAAAAGGCGACAAAAGAATCTGAACCATTTTCTAGATTGAATCTGATACATTCTTGCAAATTAAAAGAGGTGCATAAACTGCATAAATTTTTCTGATAAGCTGATTGTTGCTTATTTGGAAATGTTTTGGAGTCCAACAAAGAATTCATTCTAACAGACAAAACTGATTTAAAATTTTTGAAAAAGACGGGTATGAGAGTTATACCTCTATAACTGTTTGGGTCATCTTTGGGTTTTCCATTACCTTTATACAACGTAAAAATTGTTCCCCGTTTCCAATCTCCGGGTATGTGTTCAAATTTTACAACAAGATTAAACAAATGTGTAACATAACTTAACAACTTATCACCTCCATTCTTAATATGTTCATAGACGAGGATATCATAGCCGCAAGCTTTAGTATTCTTAAGTTTTACACACACTGCCCTTACTTCATCAAAGGTAAAAACACATCTCTGTCATAATAAATCTTATTTTGGATATCATCGATGTTAATTGACACTTCTTGGAAAAAGACGTCATCGAAAGACTCGTGTACTTCATTACTAAAAAGTTTGTTAAAATGATCACCCCAAGCTTCTACAATATGTTCAGGTTCGCGTAGGGTGGTACCATTATATTTCATTAGAATTATCTGTTGTACAAACACGCCCTGAAGGTCTTGTATGACCTTCAAATTAGAGATATACCTACGGTATATCGTGTTTTTTTCTGTTCTTCCCAAATATTGCCTTTGTTTGTGTACTCACTATTTAGAAATTTTGCTGTATTTCTAGTTGCCTATTTTTACCAAAATTTCAGTTGAGGTTTGGGAAAACGTGGATCATTAAGCCTGCAATATCTCGGTTCTGGCGCATATTCTGCACCATCGGGTAGAATATCCATACCCACACGTCAACATGTGATAGACTTTCGTATTCCGTCTGGCATACATCCAAGATTAGGAGCTTTGCAGTGATGCTTTTCTGAGAACACCCTCCCCGACTATGACACTCTTTTTCCGACTCGTTCACATACGGTGATATGTCGGAAAATCTCGTCTCTATCACTGCATCTCTATCAAGAATCCATAGTTGATGTCAAACATGCAATATATGCTTCTCCAGTTATTGATGTTTATACTTTTAAAACACTTTAAGTGAGTTAATATCTTACTCTTTACCGTTGTATTACAGGTACTCCTTTGAACTGTACTCTGATGCCAGACTTTAAGGTTTTGAGACATCCTGGCTGTACCAATCTGAGAATAAATAAGGCCAAGTGTTCCGGTGGTTGTGGGCCCTTCTCTAACTTCTGCTGTAATAAAGTCAACACCAAGATGACGACATTCGTACTTGATTGTGGAGAGAACGATCCGCATCCAGTAATGGTAAATATATAGTTCTTCCGTCAGATTATTATGTTGTTTCCTATAAAGCTCCGATATTGCCTTTGTTTTGATGACATTATGAAATATTCTGCTATTGTGCCTCTCTTGCAAAGCGTGACAGAAATACATTTGTTCCAACCATAACTTTGAAATATTCAAAAGATCTCACGAAAATAGACGATTTCAGATTTTGGTAAAATATCAAGACATGTTTTGACTATAAATATTTGTCATATGTAATCACAATTACAAATCCAATTTGCTTCACAAATAAATCAGTGAAATTTGTACCCCTAAATTTAATGAAGGTTTACTGTATTCAATTAAGTAATAATTATAATATACAACATTTATAAAGCGCACTATATATTTTGGAAAATTATTCTGAAGCACTTTACAACACATGAATACTAGATTATTTACAGTGAGTTATAGATATGGTAGATAAAAACAAAAAACCTATAAATCAGCATTACACATTAAGTGACAAGGCAATGTATATATAAAGGGTGTGAGTACATGACGTTTGTACAAAAAGCCTAAAATGTAAACGTGAAGAGGAGGGTCTTTATTTTGTTCTTTAATTTAGCCAGGGTTTATTACATGATGCAACTGCAATGAAGCGAACATTTCAATAATCCTAGGTAACTTCATTTAGATAGTATCATACCACTGCAGACTATGACGTTTTTATTATTATGAAAAAAGCTTCAAACATTTTGTTTTTAAAATATCATGAACCTTTCTTCTAGTATTACAACTTCTTCAAATATGTCATTATGTCTCAATGTTATCCTGTTTTTGTTCTTTCAGGAGGAGGTCACGGAATCTTGCGAATGTGATCGAATGAATCTAGAAGAAGAATAAATTCTAATCTACCGCGATACAGTTGTTACTGTTTATAAAATACATGTCAACTTTCAATTATCTAGTCGTTTCTTTGTTCACTATTTCGCGACATTATCTACCATATTCTTGATTAAAGAATTCCACAAAAACATTTACAAACATCTATACATAGTTTGCTATTATTCTTGACGAATATATTTTTGTTCGTTAATGCCTTTTTGGTTATACCCTTTGTCAGTCATCATTGACATAAGCCAAGCTAGTTTGTGTTTAAAACTTAAGAAACAAATAACAATACAAGAATTACGCGTAATTATATGTCTCGCCGTCACCCGCTTTGTGTTTTCACACACAATTAAAGGCTTATAGCATTTTCAAATAAATTCAGTCAGAAAGGAGAATCTTCATAACCATGAACTCACCTGTATGTACATTTTAAAGCCGTAGTGTATAAGGGGGGGGGGGCCTATAAAAAAATAATCTAGGCACAAGTGACACCCCATTTTCTACGGCCCTGCTGAATTGCCCAAAACCTTTATGGTCATCTGAGTAAAAATTCCATATTACATATTGCAGTACTTTGTATACTGAAGGTGTGTATGGAGTTTGAAGTAAATCTGACAATTATCAAAGAGGTTATGTCCAATTCTCAAAATCACCAAAACTTCTACATGTATGTCTTCTGCCCAAAAAATTGTTGTAGTCATTTCGGCAAAAAACGTGTATTATATAATGATGTACTATGTATACTGAAGGTGTGTATGAAATTTTAAGTAAATCTGACAATAAAATAAATAAGATATGTTCAATTCTCAAAATCACCCAGAATTTTATGTTTTATGCCAAAAATATTGTTGTGGTCAACTGAGCGAAAAACCCGTATTATATATTTAATTAATATGTAAACAAAATCCAAAAAAATGAAAAAAAAATCCCCAGTTTGACTTCACAGTATGAAAGGTAGACACCTAAGGAACCCCAATGCACAATTTCAACACTATAATGCCATGATTAACTGATGAAGAAGCATATAACGAAAACTTAACGGTGAGCTAAACGCAATGTTTGACGCCGTCGTCGGAAAAGCAACACCTTAGTCTCGCTTTCGCTCCTACGTCGCGGCGAGACAAAAAGTACCGATACCAACAATAAGGCAATGAACTGAATAGGTATTATAGTCTTGTATAGCTTGTCACATGTGTCAGACAAACCGAATGGTAGGCGATGGCGCACCATAACGAGTTTGTCTGCGTTACATGTGACTGTTATTCCAATAGGTTTCAACATCTATGCACGATGTGTCTTGCTTATGCCCCGATTTGACCATCAATGCACATATTAAAGAAACCAACTTAAACGCAAAAACTAAATGTTCATGAAGATGCTGATAAAGTTATTGGACCATGAATGGTAGATCGCATCCAGCATTTGATTCATGGGTTGAGAAGTACTACCTAAGATGCATCAATGGTTCAAGTTTGTTTGGTCTAGCACTTTAACTATTGACGCCGTTGCCGGAAAAGCAACACCATAGTTTCGGTGAGTAGTCACGCTAAAGTATCATACACCGAACTAGCAGTTGCAGTTATGCTCCCATAAAAGACCATCCTTGACAGGTAAGTGTCACAACAAATGAAAAGATATGAATATAGTTTAGTCAAGTGTCGCACTAATTGGTTGAATTAGGAAATACATCATGGGAGTAATGTTGTCACGTGATTTCCTGCTTGCCACCATAAACAAGAGGCCCAAGAGGGCCTGTATCGCTCACCTGTTTCTTTTGTTACATAAAACTGACATATAAAAGTTGACCTTTGACCTCATAACTGTTATACTGAAAACGATTCACTCTGCTGGTCTACGAAACATTCCCATGTATCTCGACTCTAGATCAAATGGTTATTATGATATTGTTGTTTGAAGTTTTTAACATATTTGACCCCTGTCACATTGAAACTAGGTCAATGTCATTTTAGAGGGGACATTTTATAGCACTCCATCCCAGGTACCTACTGGCCAAATATCATGACCCTGGGCCTTATGGAACTGCAGAAGATTGTTTTAGCTTTCAATCCATGTTGACCTTTGACCTCTTACTAGCACTTAAAGTTTACCTTTAACCTCATTACTGTGATTCAGAAAAAGATTCACACTACTGGTGTACACAATCTATCCAAGTATCGTGACTCTAGGCCTTATAATTTGATGTTTGAAATGTTCAACATATTTTACCCCTGTGGACTTGAAACTAAGTCAAGGTCATTTCAATGAGGAAAATTTACAGCACTCTATCCCATCTACCTACTAATCAAATGTCATGACCCTAGGTCCTCCAGTTCTTCAGAAGAAGTCATTCGAAAGAAAAAGTTAACAGACGGACGGACGGCACTGTGGTATAAGCTTCAGGCCAGGAGAGCTAATAACGATAACAAACTTGACTGTCAAAATTCAAGATGACTGCCTGGCAGTTCTTCATTTAACTTTGAGAAAGATCCATGGAGTACTTTTGATGATGGTGGGCTTATATATAGTGTCAATCAGTATGTTACCACTAGCTTTATTAACTCATTCATCCCTGAAGTTTTATAATAAACTATTCCAACCGTTGAATTGGAAGAGTTCAAATATGTCCTCAAAGGTGAATGAGTTAAACAGAACCATGTCAAAGAAGAGCAGATCACAGAAAACCAACAACAGTTATAATAAGCTACAGTTTATTGCATTAAAAGCTTGAGTAGAATTAGAGTCAAACAACCAATAACATCCTCCACAAATATAAAATAACAGCTTAATACTTTTAGTTCAGCAAAAGAGTTCTTGCAACAGTAATACACAAAACCAGATGTCTAGGATATTACACCAGCAACAAGTTGTACAGTGCTTGGCGATTGATTGATTTTATTAATCACTCCTACATAAGATGAAAAAATCACACGGTTCATCCATAAGGATGGTACATATAGGCAAGATGTTAACTGTTGATATTGATGTCCACTTGAAAAAGGAATAAAACAAAGGAGACATTCTCAAAAAAGGCATAGGACTTGGAATATATACCTTCCATTGAGTTATAACAGGTATTGACTTTCTTTTCATAAAATCAACCTGAACAAATGACACGTATTTTTTTATGGTAAAATAAATAATGATCTGAAATTAGTGTCAACACTCCATGTAAAAAGCTGAATAACCATGATAGAATACTCTTGTTGTACACCCGAATGTGTACATACTGTCAACTAGCCATCCAAAGTTATGTATCAATCTGAAATAATTCACGTTTTTGGTATTATGAATAAAGGGAAATGGCACAGCTGAAGTTTGACATGAACCACAAGAAAAGATATTGTGAGACATCAGTCAATTTGAAAATTTCTTGTGGGACTAGAAAGATAAAATTGATCTTAACTTTAAGACATTGGTGTCATTTTATGCCATTAATTCATTCCTGTGTCAGATTTTGAAAGAGTATAATCAGTCAAATATCACATTCTGGTTTGGAGGAGCCTCGGACTCGCATATTAAAGATGGTGCGGGACTCACTAAAAGAACTTGTATATCAAACGTGGTTAAGCGTGGATTTTTTTAATAGTAAATATGATAACTGCACCAATTATCGTCCAGTAATATGCTTGTGTGGTGTTTCGTACTACTCGCTTGTGACTACAAAAGACAATCTATAAGGACATAACAATACAAATTAAGTTAATGTGTTAACAATACAGCAAAAAGTCTCGACAGCAGACTGGTTATAGCGGGGTCCTAACAGCACAAATACCTAACAACAGCTTTATCTGAAATTACAAGGAAAACCCAACATATTAAAAAAAGTTTAACATGATCTATTAAATATTACTAAGAATATATCATGTGTATATATATATATATATTATTTAGCCAACACACATCTTAGTTACCCAACTTCACACAAACATTGTATAAACGTTATCTAAATTCACATAGTGTCTCTCTAAAAATAGAAATATATCAGTTTTGATTAATGAGGTCAATGCACAACGTTTACGTTTTAATTGATACATTATACAATCTTCATTCCAACAATTAGACAACAGGGCTAATCCACCACAAAACGTTCACATGTTAAACGGTATGCTTCCCTACGCCAGTTACATCCAACTGACAGCAAGAGGAAATATATATTCATAGGAATCAAATAAACAACAGTCCAATATTTTTATAAAACTGCATAAAATCAAGCATTCGTTGTGTATTAATATTCATCAGTATTAATACATAGAAGTACTTAAAGGAATAAATGATACAAATTTACTGTACTTGTATGCTATTTTCACATGCAATAATTTTAATAGTTCCTAATTGCAAAATTGCCAAAATTACATTTTGAATTTAACTATCTTGAATGCACAGTACAACATTAGCAGTTTATGATATATATTGTATTCATGACATTGCATGACTAAATAAGCAAATGCTTTTGAACAGTTTGAGACTGGGAAATTGGAAAAACAAATTGCAGCACAAAGTAGTCTGGTGCTTGTGGCCTTTGAGGTGGACAATTGAGCAAGAAAAGTACAGCCCGACAATAATAGAGAAAATAACACAGGCTATAACAAGTGGAATGCTAGGAGTACGACATTAAATCTTTAGAGTTGAGGATTAGCTGGATATCACACAGGCTATATAAAAACCTCACGCTAAACGAATAGTGCAAAAACTGTCAGTCTTTGCAATACCTACACTTCTGCCGCATGTGTATTGTGAATTAACAATGATTGTTCCTTAGAAAGTTGATGTTAATACTTACCTGTTATAAAATTTCTCTTTTTCCATTGAGAATAACCTATTTCTATGAAAAGTAGATTCAGTGAAAGTCAAAGGATAGAACTCAGCAGATTCTTACACGAAATGACACTTGTGCAACATGAAGCAGGACTGAATATACAGCTAAAAATAGTTTATAAATGTCAAAATTCCATGAAAATTGAAAAGATTAGGTGTAATAGGTGTATTTTTATATTGTTATAATTGCGGGTGTGTAGTTGTGAGGCCAAGTCCCAATACTGCTGGGGAAAACACTGAGAAAGAATGCTATAATACAGTACAAAAGTCAGGTTCTAGCTACTATTCTATTTCCCCATACTATGGTGGAATACAAAACTTTCCATAAGCCTTGAAACTATGACTACAAAGAGGCTACATAACATACATTTTACTATGCCCAGTTGTTGAAAACACCTTCAACTTGATGCGCCATTGCTGGTAAACTCTTTCAAAAAGTACTACATATAATATTATTTTACTGTCTAAAATTGTTTAAGTGTTTTCATTTCTTGTCTTCAAATTTCATTTTAAAATTCAGATACATTGAGCGTAAGTTTCCTGTGCATTTAAAAGCATTTCAAACTACTGGAGCGTAGATGATGAATTGTGTTGAAGTCTTTAGACCAACATTTCAGGACTACTGTAACTGTGATAAAGCTGATATCCAATTGACTAAAATCACCTTGACAATTTAAAACACTACAATTTTTAATGTAAAATATGAGACCACTTTTCATTTCATGATTATTCTAACTTCACAAAATAATGCCTTTATTACTAATTCAGCCCTACATTATAAACTGTAGAAAATATATTCTTTTTACAATCATCATTTACTTAATGACATTTTAAGAATTCATTTCATTTCATCAAGACTTTTTGTTTATTTTCATTATAATTTTAAATTAAATAATAATTCAAATTTCTGAAACTGAACTTAGATATAAGAAATATATATAGAAATAATAAACTAGAAATACTTAAATAAGCGTATACATGTATTTATCTATATCAAATGCAAAACCAAATGATTACATGTATATGATGGCAATGAGGTGAAATATTGCACGGGCATGGATGCAAAATATATTCAAATTTGTTGGTTTTAAGAAGAATTTGGACATTTTAAACTTTCATTAAGAACAGTTGAAAAATTTAAAAAATTTGACACAAAGTCTGACCACAATGTTAAATTTTAAATATTCATCAGGAACAGTTGAAAGATAAATAATATGATGCAAAGTCTGGCCACAATGTTGAAATATAAATACTCACCAATTGTACTCATTTGACTAGTTTAAATCTCAGCTGCAGAGAAAATCTCTTCCAATTAATATATTTTCTGATTACAGATTTGTAAACTTTCATTTTAACCGAAAAACCCTGAGGGAACAATACACCAGGCACATATTGATCTAGAAGACAGATAAATTTGATAACAAAGAAAAAGTAACCATCTACAAAACCATGATAAACATAACGATTTTCTATTAAGTATTACAGCTGCTTAGTATTCCAACAGTATTTCAATTCTTTCCAAATTTATTCAAAGCTACATGTATTTGACAAGTCTTTCCCTATTTTGCTTGAAGATTGGTATAAAATGAAGCAAAAATGATTAATGTATATAATGTTGTCAAAGCTTAATACTAAGATTTGCAAATAGGTCAAGCTTGAAGCCCCTCTTTCTGATCCAAAAGGTCAACAGATAGTACAACTTTGAATAAGAATATAGGTTGAAATTTGACCTAAGTGGCTCTGCCAAGAAGCAAAAACATGTTTGGAGCCTGATGGCAAGATATTACATCAAATATTTAGATAATAAATAAGCTGTGTTTCTGAAACTAATCGCTAACTGTAGATAAAGAACTGACAACCTGTACTAAGAACATTAGTGTATAAATGCACCACTGTTGTAAACATAAATCGTAAAAAAAAAAATTCTATCAGTCTATAATTTGATTACACTATATCAACAATTACCGGTATATACGAGAAATGGAAACAAAAACAAAATATACAATAGCGTTAAAAACAACCTACAACCTCTTACTTTCAAATATTCACAGTTTCACTTAAAAAACAACCTACATTTACAACCACCTCAAATACAAAATGTCACCTGGTTACTCTGCATAAATTGATAAATCTGCAAAATTGTTTTGTAAACTTTTATATCGACAGAAACTTCATGAATTCTTTGATTCTCTGTGAACTAGATAAAAAAAATGAGACAAGTCATGAATCACACGTACCTAGTATATGGCTACTACAAAAATCATAGGCAGATCAGTACTTCAATTTGGAAGATAAGTACGTAGTTAAAAACTAATGTACTTATATATTTCCCACTTGTTTGTTTAAACTCAAGCTATCTACAAACTTGACCAAGATTGTTTTTTTAAATCCTAACGAATCTTTTCCTTTTTTTCTTCTTCTTTCTCTAGTTTCACTCAATATAAATCAAACTTTACAAAGCTGGATATTTTAATGTACAAGCTCATCTTATAGGTATATCTGGATTTTCTGGCAAAGCTCAAAATATGAAACACAACATTATTAAAGATAATCTTCCTGTGTTTTGTTTTGACAACAAAAAAATGGAAACAATTAACAACCGATCAATACGGAAACAAAAGAAATAACACAAACCTTGTAAAATAACTATGATTTGTAACGATTTAGCAAACAAACTTCAGCTTCAACAGTCCACAATATATATCTCACTCTGCATAACCATAAAGATAGAGTGTGAACACAAAATAACTGTAATTTTGATTGTAGTAAATCACATTAAAACTTTTACATGCACAAAAAAGGCACCATTCAGTGCATCATTTGCAGATGTTATAATAATAATTCAAGATTCTTATACACTGTTTTTTCACAACCTAGTTCGTTGGTCTCAAAGCGGTTCACAAATTATTATCCATGGTTGAAATTAAAAGGCCAGTTATTATCTTTCTCAACTCCCTGGGGAGCATGCAGCCGGTGCTCCCATTTTGGCACTCACAGCTAGCATTCAACAATTCTAGCACTGCCCAACTCATTTACAGCTGAGTAGACTGGAACAAGCAGAGTAAAGTATCTTGCCAAAAGATATAACAGTGCTGTGACATGACTCAAACTCGCAACCCTTTGGCCATGAGCCGGTTGTCCTGCCACTAGACTATCATGCCTCCTGTTCAAATATGATGCACATTTTCTCCCTTCTCCTGTGAATGTTGAGGC